>CAAKHB010003841.1:3186-37716 GCA_901007665.1 Aeoliscus strigatus
GGGGGGTGGGGAGCACGGAGGAGGAGGAAAGGTGGCAGGAGAGGAAGAGACAGGGGGTGGCGGGGGGGAGACGGAGAGATGGAAGGGAAGGGAAGGTAGACGCATGCAGGGTGCAAAAACAATCACTGAGGGTCATTACCAGATGAGGTTTGTCAAACTGCCCCCGTCACCCCCCACCCCCATGCCGCCTTCTTCACTTCCTCCCCTCTCCTTTCTTCTCCTCTCCGTTTTTTTTTTTTTCATGATTCCTTGACATTAATGATAACTCTTGGTGGGTCGGCCCCGCATGGGACGGTCAGAGGCACGCTAGTTTGTCGGCCATTAATTTGAGGCTTTGAAGCAAACAGCGGCGCTGCGGCTGGTGAGGGCCTGTGAAATGGTGGTCGGTGGGATTAGGTGGCGAGGGGGGCGGTCTGGTGTGTGTGTGTGTTGGGGGGGGGGCGTCGAGCTTCGAAAATGAAGACTTTGGTCCTGAAACAGAATAGTAAATGTCCTCGCCGGGAACCACCAGACCAACCTCTGGAGAGAGGTACACGCCACACCTACACAGGTGTGTGTGTGTGTGTGTGTGTATTCTGGTGTGTAGGATCATTACCTTCAGGGGTCTCATCATCAGAAAAAAATCCCCCAAACATGCACTTAAATTTAGACCCCCACCCCTCAAGAAGAATTTGACAGTAGCAAAGTCGAGCCCACGTTTTCCAACCAAGTGAATCACATCATCAGTCAGCGTCAACAGAGACTCGGCGTCACACACCTCAGAAGATGACAGGGAAGATGCAGAACAAAAGTAGGGTTCTTAAACAAGTTAGCAGAAGAACCACTGGTCCGAAGTCAGTGGATTGTCACCAGTACTGATCCTCTACCTCACTTGGTCCTGATGTGCAGTTGAATTGAATTCAAGTCTGATTGAATTAGAACGTTGAACACATCTCTGCTTTGTAGAATGTTCACTTCTAGCACAGAAACTTTAATTGAAATCTCTTTCATAAATAAACATCAACAGAATCACAGAAACACTATACAGGTTGTAGACGTAAAGGTTAGTTTGCAGCGTTAGCGCACACACACACACACACACACACACACACACACACACACACAGTATCAGTGGCTGCGATTAAGGAACTGTACCCAAAGGAGAGCTGCTCTGACTGAATATTCCTCTGAAATCATGTTTAGGTGAAGAAACTAGACGGTCCTGTCTGTAAATTACAACGTTCATTACCACTGCCTGGACCTGTTGACCTGGTCTCTGATTTCAGAGTTAAATTTACCAACGGGATCGTTTCCCATCAACGTCCTCGTATGAAGAGTAGACGTCAACGTGAAGAACAGATGAAGACAGAAACTCGACAATAAGACCGTTCCATGTCGGTCACTTTGTGAACACACATACGGTGGGTACAGGACTTACATACAGTATATATATATATGTACCACCCTCCCTCTCAGAAAACACACAGAAAGAAACAGCTGAATGATCGTCATGGTACGAAAAGAGACTAAACTCCCCAGCTATGAGCATCTGAGGACAGGATGGGCTGAAAGTCACGCTGCCATCCACACCGTGAATAGTATTACCTTAAAAAAACAAACATCTATTTTAGTTCCTGGAGATGTAAGAGTGTGACAGGGAGAGAAAAAGAAAAATACGACCGAGAAACAGCAAATAAAAGGAAGAAAGGAAAGTGGAGGAACTGATGGAAAAAAGCTCCCTGTCAGACGGTGATTCATGGGGACCATTTGTCCTAATTACCACAGAACAACGCTTTTGTCGCTATTAATCACGTATGTGTGTGTTTGTGTTCTGTCGGGGGGGTTGAGTGAGTGAATGTGTGTGTAGACGGGAGATCAGTGGCCCCGCAGATTGAAATAGATGGCCAGGATGATGGTGAGGAGGACGATGGCTCCGAGGATGAAGACGAGGACCCGATTCTGGATGATCCTGGAGAGAGAGAGAGACAGAGAGAACGGGGTGGAGGGGGTCAGTGCGGGTTCCAAGAAGTCACATAGTGCGTCTACAGAGACGAGTCACATGTTCACTACACACAAACCAAACGAGCATCCAGCAAGTGGAGGTGTGTGTTTCATAACAGCCGCGAGGAACATGGTATTTACTGAGACAGGAGTGTAAAACACACACACACACACACGGCAGACAGACGCTAAAACTTTATTTGCACAATAAAGTGGAAAAAGTGGCTGAGTGGTTTCCTGGAGGTCATAAAAATCACTGAATACTGATGGAATTCACCATAAAACCACTCACTCTTTTACACATTTACATCTCTGGACGGGGGCCGAAAGAAACGGGACGAGAGCGACGTTTGGAAAAACGCGGGGAAGGGACGGGAGGGAGGTGGGTGCTGAAGGTGATCGCATCAGAAGAGTGAGCAACTCATGTTGTGTGTCCCCAAAAAGTCAGCGGCCGCACAAACCCTCCGCTGCTCCTGACAAATGAGAGAATTATCACATTTGCTGACATGTGGAGGGGTGGAGGAGAGGCCGGGGAGTTGGCTGGCTGGGGGCACTGTCCACTTCTCTAAGCAGGAGATGAATAGCCCGAGCTGTGGCCATTCATCACCGGGGAGGAGGGCTGGCTGGCTGCTCAGTCACCCTGCTGCCCTCCAGAGCCCACGTCTGAGCTCCAGTGGAGCTCGGCCCCCTCCGGGCTCAAACCTGCGGCGGCCTGGAAAAGCTCCCGGCTATTGGAGGAAAGACAAGAACGGAGAAATGACACAGAGGTGCTTTTGTTTGCTTTCTGTTTTCTGATTGTAGACTAATTTGCAGCGGCTCCTCTTTGCACAAATGCGTCTAGAGCCGAACGTGTTTATCTGTTGCACCGTGACGCTCAGCGCACGACATGAGAGCTCATTACAGACGCCGCCTGGAAGTCGGCCGGCTTCGCGGGTTTATCCTTGAATAAATGCATGGAGTATCACCACACTGTCACACGGGATACCACGGTTCATCCCGGGGAACAGTTATTGTATAAAATCAAATGAAAATCTCATGATGTAAATGAGCTGAGGTCTGAAGCAGCTCTGGGATAGGTCGGCTGCATCCTGGCGCCTGACTGGTGATTGGCTGAGGCCGACCGGGGAGGAGAACCCGCACACGCACTAATCACAGCATGTTTAGCAAGGCCACGTCTCCTCCTATTAATTGACATTCATTATTTAAAGTGATTATTTATCCCAGACAAATACCCGGAGGAGGTGCCTGCACTGTGTGTGTGTGTGTGTGTGTGTGTGTGTGTGTGTGTGTGTGTGTGTGTGCATTCTTTGTGTTGTTTCATTTTTCAGATGGGGGAAAATCAGGAGGGAGGGTGGAAACCGTGAACAGGAAGTAAGTTTTAATACGAAGGAGTATGGGTTACGTCCAAGTGTGTTCTGGTAGCAAACAATGCTGGGTAACTTCAAACACTTGAACGTTCAAAGCATGAAAGGAAAATGTAATTTAGGAACCTTTTCTCAGGGGATACATTTATTTTTAAAACACAGACTGTGACCTGAGCTGATTCCTTCAGCACCAGTCGAACAAAATACAGATGTAAATTGTTTTAAGTTGCTTCTGCAGCAAATAGGTTTTTGATTGGAAGATGCTACAACGATATCAAACATATTTCTAAACGTATTTCTTGACCATGTCTCACTGAAATGTCTGTGTATACATGAAAAATGACAAATCACTAAGATAAACCAGGAGGTCTCTGTTGGCGAAGCGTCATTCATTTATTTCCAGGCCTGGAAATGTCCTTTGCCAACACACACACGGTGTATCCAGAGGAAGGCTGTTATACATTGAAAGGAACTGTCACTGACAAGCCTCCAACTGACCGCAGATCTGAGACCAGAAGGTGATATTTGGACGAAAAAAGACAAACACTCATCTTCCAAGTTTTATCATTTTTTTAAATCCCTCAATCCTGCAAAAAGTCCAATTTGCTTTATAATAGTAATTCATTTCTCTTTAATCCTGCAGAGAAGACATGCAGGTAAAATAACCCACCAATGTAGAACACAAACCACTTGCCCCCCCACCCCAAACTGTGGAGGTAGGGAGGTGAAGAACATGTTTTTGTCTGGTGTGGTTGATCCTGTCCTGACACGTGGCCAGACAGAACAGAACTTATCAAACCGAATCCATCCTCCAGCTTTGACACTTGACATAGACGTGGTGGTGTGTGTGTGTGTGTGTGTGTGTGTGTGTGTGTGTGTGTGTGTGTGTGCCTGTGCGCTTTGGGAACATTAACCTCAGTCCCTGCTATGATATAATGAGCTCAAGTATCCTCCCTGCAAAACAAACCAAAACACGTTCACATGTCACTGACGCACACGCCAGCCAATCACAGCGCACGATACTGCCTATTGTAGCGGTTCCTGATGCTCCCTTATCTGACAGCCAGTCAGCAAACACCTTACTGGATGGAAACACACAGAGTCAGAGAGAGACAGAGAGAGAGAGAGTAGGATGTAATGAGCGCAATGGAGCAAGGAGGAAGGATGGAAATGGACAATAAAGGAGCTGAGAGTGGAAAAGTAAGAAACAAAGAAAGGGAGAATGAGGAAGGAAAAATAATAGAGACAGAGACAGAGAGAGAGAGAGAGAGAGAGAGAGAGAGAGAGAGAGAGAGAGAGAGAGAGAGTCCGTTTACCCGAGGAGGCAGAGCTGGAGGAGAGGCTCCTCAGAGACAGATGAAAATAATGAGGACTTTTCTGTCAGGAAAGATTTACAAAATCGTACCAGTGTTATTAAAATTTAAAATCTCCCTTTTTTTCCTGCCTTCCCACCCTCTGCCTCCCTCCCTCTCTTCCATGCCCTGTTTTCTCTCTCCTCTTCTCGCAGCACAGCCTTATTACCAGCTCTAATGAGCAACGGGATACACCTCAGCTGTGTGTGTGTGTGTGTGTGTGTGTTGGGGTCCCTGGTGCCAGCTCATCAGCGCCCCAGATTCCCTCGTCCCATCAGTGACCCAAAGCACATGTACACAAACGTATTATCTGATGGTGATTTGGGCTGAATCATGATTCCCATAATTTAAGACCATCCATTGGAGTCACTTAGAATTTGTGATTGTTCAGACTCGTTGAGTCCACGTCGCGCTCCAGACCTGCTCAAAACTTCACACTGAGCAAACCAATCTTTTTTCCCTCCATCCACCAGATCAAGAATATTTGTATCCAAATGGATCCATTGGAAACAACTCCACACACTGTAATTCATACTCCAGGCCCGTAGGTGGTGCTGAAATTCACTAAAACATAGAAGATGAGACGGTAGAGCGGGACTTCCTTGTCTGCAGAGCAAATAGAATGGAAAAAGTGACAATGATGTCAATCTTGTCATAGGCCGCTGCCATTCTACGCTACTTGTAAAACTACAAACAAGCCGTCACCATCGCCACCTGGTGGCTGGAGTCAGTGGATCATGACTGTGACTTATATTTCAATATTGTGCGTCTCTTGGACCGGCGAACAGGTGCCATTCTGCTGAATGTAATGATATTTGAGTGTTTGGGCTCTGAACATGTCAGAAAGTGAGAATGGCAAAAATAAAACAAACATCCACACTTTCAAGGCCAAAAACTCCAAAACATATGTACAGATATACACACTCACCTCAGACAGATAGGCCCCCCCGACCCCCACCAAAACAGCAGTCTTAGTCTCTCAAACACACATACACGCAGTCCACTAAGAACAAACTTAGCTGCAGAGTTGCATCTCTCAGGCCCTCCCCGTTCCCCTCCTCTTTCCACCAGTAGACCAATAAAATAAAAATCAATGGCTGTCTGAGCCATTCTGGCTCTCCTCCCTCCAAACCCTGGGAATATACAGCATGGGAGAGAGGGAGGGGAGGGGAGGGGGGCGAGAGGGAAGGGGGAGGGAAGGATCAATGTGTTCACAAATGGTTTGAGTGATGGACATGAAGGTGGAACACTGGAGGGGGTGAGTCCTAACTAAAGCATCGACTTGTTATCACAAACTAATACGAAGAAATGTTTTATTGTAGACGGACGCGCACACGTACGTGCACATAGTGTTTGTGTCTTGGTCCACACACACACACGCACGCATGCACAAACGAGAAAACAAAAGGCGCAGACGGGCCGCAGATCGATCAGCTGTGACTGAAGAAAGGTGAGAAACGTGCGACAGTTCAATCGAGAGAATGAAAAAGGAGCGAGAAGGAGTCGCACCGATCAGATCAGGTTCATGTTGCTCTGCTGAGATAATGACCTGACCTGTTTGCTGGAGAGATCTGATCCCACCACGCAAGTCCTGCCTATTGCCCCCAAGGGGGCGTTCAAGATAAATGATGATTTTTACAACTCGTACGCACAAACACACACACACACACACACACACACACACACACAAACACACACACACACAGCTGGCCTAAGAGCGGTAGTTAATTGCAGGCTGTTTACACTGATGAATTATTTACACATCATCCTGTAATTCCCCACAGATAAACAGTGTGTAAGAGCACGGCTGCACCTTGATGCTCACACAGGAAAATAATACGATGGTGTACTTATGTGTCAGATATGTCTCCTATTCATCTGCTATATAAATCCTAATGTAAAACTGCAGTGGAAAAAATGTCACACTAGACCCTCAAAATCAACAGATTTGGAGTTTAGTGACATGCTAATTCCTTGTTATGAATAATTTCTGATGGTGTTTTAAGTTTGTTTACATCTGCAGAGGTTGTAAACAGGAAGAAAATTCCAAGTTCCGACAAGCACACTTTTTTTTAATATCCAAAAAATAAAACACAGAAATTATAATACTATTCTGGCATTAGACAACATAGTACATGAAGAGCAGAAGGTAGTGTTTCTTAACATTTGCTGTTAAGATTATTGATTCCTTCAAAAAAAAAAAAAAATAAACCCCTTTTCTTGACCTGTATTGACACAAAAAAATAAATAAATGATATATTTACAAGCGAGAGAACTGGCAAAAAAGATGAACAGGTTTTTATTTGGAGGATGTGGTCGGAGCAATGTGTTACATATCTGATTTTCTCTCCCTCCCCCTCCGTCTCCCACTTTACTCCCTCTCTATCTGAGAACTCGGTGCAGGAGAGAACGGCACCGAGGCTCTACAAGTTCATCCATTTTTAATTTGCTGGCTAACAACCCTGGCCAGCAGCAGCCTAGACTGGGACCCAGCTCTCTCCTGGAAGAGTGTGTGCACGGAGGAACAGGAGAAGGATGAGAGAATGAGGAGGAGAAAGAAGGCATGGAGGAAGAGAGGGAGAGAGGAGGAGATTCGGCGTGGGAGGAGGGCGAGGATACGCAAGAGTATGGGAGAGATGAGTAGAAAGGAGAGCGAGAGACAGAGAGGGAAAAGAGAAGAGTGGATGAAGGTGAAAGAGAGGATGCACTGAGACTGATTTTTGAAGAACTTTTCTTGCCTCCAGCTGCTGCAGCTCCCCCACATCCCAGTGCGATGTGCAGGTGGCTCCACACGTTCAATCCCCTGCTTCCCTCCATTTCCTCCTTCATGTCGTCCTTGTTCCCCCCGTCATACATCCAGTCCCTTCCTACACTTCCTGCTTATTCTTCCTCAGAGTCCCAATCCCCCCAAAACTCTCATTTCTTCACCTTTCAGGTGAAAGAGAGGTGATGTTTTCCTCTGTTTGGCCTCTGTGGTTTACAGTCCACAGGAACCAGTCAACAGCCCTTATTTAAAATTGACAATAATAAAGGAACAAGACCTGTTTCAAGGCTGCTTCAATGGGTTTCTGGGCGTTATTAGTGGAAAAACAATGGTAACACAGAGATTTGCTTGTTGAACGGTGCACAAAAGAGTCAGCTGTCGGATATGATAGTAGTTTGGATAAGTAGTAATATTAATGTCAAATAATGTTGCAGTTTTGCAATTCCAGTCATGAAATCAGTGCTCAAAATGAATCATTAGACATGGAAGGCATGTTATGGTGGAATCAATTTTTTTTTCCTTCAACTCTGGTCACTGTCAGACAGAAGAAAAGGAATTACCGGCATGAGCCTGCAAATTGCTCGCTTGCATATGTCGCAATTCATAATGTGACCAACTTAACACATAAGCGATGCCTTCGCTGTTCAAGCTGAATTGGGAATCACAGATGCAACAAGCCTGACATTCCTCCTCCTTTCTGCTTTCAGCCAAAACACACAATCCCTCTTGTATACATTCTGCGAGGGCCAGGGGCCAGCTGCAGATCCGATTACTGGCCCGAGTAAGAAAGGGTGAAACACTAGCCATTAGGGCTGTGGGCCTCCAAAGCCACGGTGTCTATAAATCTTATTGTTTGTTCGGTATTGAAATCTCATTTAAGCACATAAGTCATGTGCGCACATGACCGCATATTTTACTCGAGGAGGGAAGGAAAAAGGCAGCTAACACCACGGGTTTATATAACGTTTATACTCTTAGAGCTGGTACATCCTGACAAATAGACAGTAATCACTGCACCCCAGCTTATAAACACAACTTTTCAAAGTGGAATATATATTTTTTTTCATTAACGTTACTTTTAGAGAGTGAAGTTTTTTGCTCTGTTGGCTTTGTGTCAAGGAAGCCGAGTGTAAAACACCCAGATACCTCACACTGCCTCTATAGTTTGGCCTGACTTCTTCAGGCTCACTGATGAGTTGATGACACATAAAAATAGTCGCAAGAGAGAAGGCGGCTCCATAAAGGTTGTTTGATAAAGTTGAGGATGTGGTATTGGGGAAACTCACAAAATCCATTTCCTTATTATCCCACCATTGGTTCATATTTGTTATACAAACTACACTCAAAGCACTTGTCTCCACAAAAACTTGTCAGCGGCGGTGTTGTTTCCTCGGTTGCCTTAAAACTCGAAACAACAACCATTCATCAGATCAACGCTTTAAACTCTGGCACATCAGTTTAGGATTTCATGACAAAGATGCATGAGGATATTAGTGTTTATGTCTGTGTCTTTTTATTAACTGGTGAGGAAGCTGAGCGCGGTGTTTGTTTGCCAATTTAAATCATCTCTCCAAATATTTGCCTGAAATCCCATGTGCTTTTCGTTTTGCTTCCTGTGTGACTCCAGATGATGTGCTGATAATGCCCACCAGCGTGCACGCAAAGACGTCTGCGCCAAGAACACAGAAGTACACCCACCCACGCATGCTGACCCTTTTCTTATACAAACATACACAGAGCCAAGTTACAACCACATTCTGCCTGCAAACATTCCTATACGCAACTTAAAAACAACATTTCTCTACTGACTGTGACAAAGTTTGTTAACATCTCCTCTGAGCGTGTGCCACTTTTCTCTCCATTAAACATCCATTACAGAGGATCATTTACATTTTACATAATCATCTAGATTAAAGTGTTGAGCAGCAACAATATCAAAATGACTTTAGAAGATGTAGAAAATATCCAGGCTGACGCAGACAGTGATGTCCCCCCGGACCAACACAAGAACCTTAATAGTGATGATGTTTTTCACAAAAAGTCAATGAGAGCACGTGAGCTAAAAGCCTTCATCAATGCCCAATTGATCATAGAAGAGCACATCTACAGCAGGTGAACTGAGGACGCACGAGTCAGCCGGGGAGCTCCCAACCAGTAGATGGCGCTCTCATAATCTGATTAAAAGTTTTCAGTGCAAAACCAACACAGTGAACCATCAAGGCCAGGATAAAACAATACTTACAAAGCAACAAAAAAGTCACCTGTGTTTACTATCTCTGAAAATCATTGACCACTGTTGCACCAAAACATCCGAAGGAAACCTTGGTGTTCTTGTTTGTCAATGTGGACAGGATGCCTAATGAGTAAGGCAGAGAAGAAGACATTCCTGAAGTTGATACCGTTGGGGGTATGAACATGTTTGTATCAGTGGTGTGAAAGGTGCAGGGGTGAACTAGCCAACGATAAAGGATCACGGGAAGAAGCTGGTCCACATTGTTCCGATAAAGGTATTCAGATGCAGGTACAGATCATTTTATCTGGCAGAGTGAGAACAGGAAACCAAGAGAAAGTAGCGGTATAATGTCATTCAACAACCCCCATTTGACACTACAAGGGAGGCTTTAGTCAGTCTAAATAATCCATGCTGTTCCATTAAATTTGCAGACTAGCTTCCCTTGTCCCAGTGTCTAAGAGCCTCGGAGAGACACAGAGGAAAGAGACTGGGGGGGGGGATTTGAAAGACGGAAGTTAGATAATGGATCAGAATAACCAACTGATGCTCGGAAAAGAGGAAAGACAAAACAGACTGAGTCAAAGTTGTAATGTGGGTAAACCCAACCGTTGGAGTGATCTGTCCCCCATTATCCAACCAAGGAAAGATAAACCACGCTGAATGTACAAAGAGAGCCACCAGTGTGACGGTGATTGCTGGAATAATGGTGGTATTGACTTGTTGCTCCAGATACATTTGCTTGGTGCTCTGGAGGCCCGATCAATAACTCTGGGCTCTGAAGCACTGCTAATCAGGGCCTGTAGCCATGCAGGGTCAGCCTTCGCAATGAGTTCAAGACAGAAAGGGAAAACAATGACCAAGGTCGGCTAAGCGCACAAAAAAATCTTCGGAGAGGACTGGGGTGACAGAGCGAGAACTACTTTGAGGGTTGACGATGACGGCCATGATTAACTGACCACAAATATTCATATTTTTTTCCCCTTTCCACTACGAGAGGTAAACTCATTTGGCATTCTGTCTCTTTCTCAGCAGCAGTGTGGGCGTGAGGCACCATGAGAGATGCAGATTTCTGCATCACCTCTGCTTTGCTGTGAACTGTAGTTCAAAAGTCAAGGGGCATCTCAGCTGCTTTGGGACTTTTGGAAAATGCAAGAGCCAATCCATATTTGCAGGATCCAGTTGTGAATTCTCATGAGGATCTATCTTTCCTGACATGGACATAGTGTGCGGGTGTTCATCTAAATGATGTTAACATGATAATTTGGAAGGGTAGGGATTCAGAGACTGTGTGCAAATAAGACCGGCAGTTTTTAGATATATATACGTTTCGCGACACAATAAGACATCTAGAGCTCTGTACAAAGGATACAATAGAATACAATAAACAATATCCGTAGTATCCACAAAGCCAATCCAAATGGTCTGCTCTCCTGACCTGGAACTGTGCATCAGGTCTCCTGGATTATCTCCATCTACAGCCGTACATTCTACACATCACTAGCCCAATGTGGAATGCTGTGGAAAATTCACAAGGGAAATGCCCATCAAGTATTAATGATCAAGTCGAGCAAGGCAGATTTTCTTACTCTCTTTTTTTCCCCCCAGGAATCTGTGGTCACTGCAGTTCTGAGAGCGTTCCCATAAGAAAAGCACCAAACAGAAAAGGACGGGATGGATCGAGGAAAAAAAAAAGCCAAAGGAGGGTAAGGAAAGGCTACAAGGGTGTCACTGCGCTCAATATCTGCTTCTGTGGGGCCAGAACCTGGTTTTCTGCCATGAAAGCAGGGCAGTGATGCACAAGTCCCAAGGTATTGACAGAAACTTGTAGTGTTTGTGTCACTGTTTTTTACTCTTGCCCAACACTTCTGTGTTGTTTGGTCACATGGTGAAGAGGGATTTTGGAGCCTGAAGACACATGAAAGTCTGACGGATTGCAACTGCTTCTTGAGGGAAGTAAATATGAAGTAAATAAAAGTATATATATATATATATATATATATATATATGTGTCAACAATTCTGTATAGATTTTCCGACAATTTTCCCCCCCGAAATGATAAAGAACTAGATGATAAAACATAACTGCCTTTGGTCTATTAAAAAAAAAAGTATAAATGTAGAAAAAGTGGGGTTGCAATTATGAATTTGCTAGTATTTCAATATGTGCCTGTTTTCTGCAACCCACCCCAAAATACTAGCAGCCACTGCCACAGTGTGAGTGAAAGTGCAGGGTCAGCAGCGTCCCCTCTGGCCTTGCTGACCAACAGATATTCTAATAATCACCTTGTTTCTGTACCATCAGGCCTGCAACCAATGGATGCCCCCCCCCCTCCCCGTCCCGCCTTCGCCCTCTGTCTCCACTTATACTGGGGGCTTTACGGAATGGCGCTGCTTCGATACATTAAAACTGCTGCCCCATGATCAAACGAGCAAATACCTCCCGGGTCAGCAAAGGGCTACCCCACGTCAGTTAACAATGCAGCATTTAAACATCAGTCATATGCAAAGCGGCTGGTACACAGGGGAGGAGATGGGCTTCAGGAGAAAGCAGAGAAGCAACGCCTGGACTGGAGAGATAATGAGCGGCGGAGCACATAGGAGAACATCAGCAGCTATTTAATGCTACTGTGTCAGTTCGTACACAGCTTTATTATGAAAATATATAAGATATGAGGCTCCATCAGCATATAAGAATGAGCTAATGGCTGAGGGCATGTTTATCCTGGTCAAAATGCAGATATAGATGAGATTGGGAGTTGTGATTAGGAAAAATGCTGGTTAAAAGGAGAAAATGGCTTACACCTGCATATCATAGGAATAATACACGTTATAAAGGCTTATTTTTGCAGGCAGGAGAGAATTGATAACGGTCAGTTGTTGCAGATTATTATTTTTACCGACCAGTACTGGTTGTCCACACCAAGACAACCCTGTAAGTCTGATTGTAAAACCTTCTCAAAGGAAACTCCAATGAAACGTGTTCCTGTACAGCCTGGTAACCTTCAATACTAGAGCTACATGATGAATCATGCTCTTATCACCATAGAAGCATGTGTGATAAACTTACTGTATAGTAAAAGGTCTCCAATTGACGATAAATGCAGAGAAATAATTTACCCATTTAACCATTCAAATTAACCCCATCTATTAAGTTATTTTCTTTGAAATATTTTTAATATTTTTCTGAGTTCAAAGAAGTACCAGTTTCTCGTGAGGGTGAAAAGATATAATACAGTGTTCAAGTTCAATAAAAAAGTGCTTTGGGTTTATTATGATTGTTCTTTTTATAGTCAAGACTTATTGTTATCGCCATTCTGAATATCGTTATCGCCTATTTTTCTCATCATTCTATACACTCCAAATGAAATCCACAGAATGTCACAGAAATGTCCATTGGTTTAGCTTTCAAGTGTGTTACAGAATTCACTGTGGAACAAACACTGATGTATATGGCAGGAATACACAAGAATCACCCATGTCACCTCACATATATGGGGCCAAAGTCCTCAGGTCGAAACATGTTTGTCTGAACTTTTCCTGACAAACAATGGAAATAACTTTTTTTTTTTTTTTTTTTTACTGTGAGGAACCCTTTAATACTGATGCGTGGAGGTGAAGGGGTGATGCTTGTCCCTCTCTCCCTCTGCCCAGTGCTTGGTTAACCGACTGACCTGCTGTCAAAGGAGCCTTTGTGAGTGTGCTTTGGCAGAGCGCCAATCAGATCCTCCTGCTTGTCTGTCTCACAGAGGAAAATGGCGCCCCTGGTATGCCATCAGCGTCAGAGATGTACAGACATTCTGACTGCTGAGGCAGGCCTGGCTCGCTGTGGTCCACACGTAAACTATGCTGGAGGAATTACCTGTTTGGCTCTGGGCCAGACGGAGAGGATTTTGTTGGATTAATTTGCAGTTCTTGTGACAAGAAGACACTATGACCTGGATGGCTGAGAACCTTCACAGAACTGAACGTCTGAATATTTGGATCCATGACACTGCAAAATGAATCTTAGTAAGACTGGGAGAAGTGTCACCCAAACACAAATCAAACACAGAAACAAACACAACAACAACACCGGTTCTGACAAAGCCCTGGTTTACACTAAACAGAGATCACAACGTGCTCACTGTACAGTTTCTGTTCATCTCCACTATGTCAGAACCCGCCAGAGATGAACACAGCTGCGCAACAAAGTGGCACTTGTGACACAACATCCACAGAAGCAAATGTTAAGACTCCTGCTTCAGAAACAAACTTCTGACAGCCGGAGATGATGAAACAGAGCACATCCAAAATTATCCTTGCACTCCTCAGAACCTGCCAAACCTGCCGCAGCCTGAAGCATGCCCATTACCTTCCCCCTGAGAGGAGGAAAGTCAGGAGAAGTACGGTAGCCCCCCAAGGACAAAACGCATACAAAAACACAAGAGCAAAGGAGACGGAATGCACTATACATTTTAAGACACATTCACAGGTGCGGGTTTCCTTCAGCACATTAAATCTGACAGATGGATTGTTGAAGATGAATCTCACCTCGCCTGCGGAGGAATAACATGTTTTACAAACTCTTCATCTTTTGTTTAATTGGAGTCTGCTTCTATAAAACAGTCTTCTTCCTTGTACACCAAGGTTAAAGTAACTTGAAGTCCTTCAATGCTCATTTATTGCATTAAAGGATAAGGAGGTTGTGTTTTTTGCTGGTGTTTATCGATTTAATATGTCTGTCTGTTGGTTTGTTTGTCTGTTAGCAAAATAACTCAAACAATTATCAACAGATTTGAATGAAATGTTGAGTAAATGCTGCTCATGGACCAGGACCAGATAATTCAATGTTGGTAGTGTTCTGGAACCATCCTCATTGTCAGATCGGGACATTTTCAGCATCTGTGTCTAGAACTCCACAATCGCAGTAGTGGACTGTCTCTGTGTACCAGTGGTTAGTGGGTCTGTCTGTTAACCCAAAGGTTGGTGGTTGGAGCCCACCCAGGGACAGAGGGTTGTTTTTTTGTTTTACTATTGAAATAAAAAAGAAAATGAAGAACAAAAAGAAAAAATAGAGCTCAGAGGCTTACAATTCGTGGAACAAGGTTTCTCATTCGTTTTTTGACAAAGACATGTTTTGATGATCAACGGAACAAGTCACAAACAGCACTTACGACTCTATGACAGACATTCCCACGTCACGCTCAGCCGATCACCGTCGTATACATGTTTAGAATCCAAACAGAAACATCCTTCTTGGCAGCGCTGACGTGTGTCTGCGAGCTGGCGGGGTGGAGGTGCCTGAAGCAGATCGTGGAGACTTGCTCATTTCACACGACGAGGTGAGCCAGGAAGCAGTAACAGAATCTAGCCATAAAACATGGATGTTTGGAGAGGGGGCTAGGGGGTATAGTGTGTGTACAACCCACGTTGCATCCAGACCCCCGTCTTTGTGGCCTTTCCCACAGTTATCCATTATCCTCACCTCTGTTTTGGGGGGTTTGCCTGACACACTAGCCCCCCCTTTTGCTTGGCAGCTCTCAACT
Organism: Aeoliscus strigatus; assembly: GCA_901007665.1. NCBI lineage: Eukaryota > Metazoa > Chordata > Actinopteri > Syngnathiformes > Centriscidae > Aeoliscus > Aeoliscus strigatus. The sequence goes on from CAAKHB010003841.1 coordinate 18,404, forward strand.
CGACATCTCTAGTGGTGACATCAGCGAAGCAGATGGGAGTGTGGTTTCATTAAGAGAAGCTCAAACTGAAACATGAATTACTTTGGCTTGAAGCAATGCAGAGATCATTGCCTTGTGTAAAAAAATGGGACAAAGTGGGTGTTTCACAATTTACAACGGTCACGTTTTGCAAAACTGCAAAATCTCAAAATCTTATCAAGAACAGTTCTTATTTCTAGCCAAAATGTTGTTGAAATGTCTCATTTCGAGCCATAAAATCTCTACACATAAAATAAGATACATCAACTGAAAAAAGTAACTTCTATTTGGACTTTTTCAGTTGGTTTCAAGCTAATTTTCACTTGAAATAAGCAAAAAATGGAGCCAATGGAGCACGATTTTTTTGGCTTGTAATAAGAAAAAAAATCACTTGCAAATTATGTCACTGGCAGATTTTTTTTTTTTACATTTAATTGAAAATTTGGTTTAATCGAGTAAAGATTGTCTCAAAACAAGTTACTTTTTTCTGGTGCTGTGTCTTATTTTAAGTGTAAAGACATTTTTAACTAGAAATTAGACATCTAGATTAGAAATTAGACAAATATTTGGACTATTTTTCATTTTCATTCGTTATTTTTTTATGAATAACTTACAGTGTATCTTTACTGCATCTTCGTCATAATTTGGGTTAAAGCAGTTCGAGCTGAGTATATGAAAGCTCAGGCAACCTAGGAGATGGAGAAGGAAAAATGAGGATTTTACATGAGACTTCAAGAGGAGGAGAGAGAAGGGTTTTAACAGCCAGACTATCCCATCAATGATGAGAGACCTCACCTACTTAATACGTGTTTTGGTATTTCTTTAAGAAAAAAGGGGCTATCAAGCAGAACCGGGCATGTCAAGAGTGTCAGTGGCATTCTGAATCTGAAGCGGATTTCACGGGTTATTCTATTCTTGTCCTCAGGCCACAGTGGTGTGTAAAATGAGAGGGAAGGCTATGTTTTGGGAAATCTAATTTGAGGCCCTTGTTTGTTTTCCCTGCCTTATTTTGCAACCAGGAGCCTGGCTCCACAGAATCACAACTTACTTTTTCCCCCGGTTTCAAAACGACATCATCCAACACTGACATCCAACAAAAACCCTTCTACTTAATTTAGGCAAGGACATGAAGTCGTCATTGGCTCCTTTTGCTCGTCTCCTCATCTGTCTCTCAAATTTATGCCATAGTTAATTGCGAGGTTATTCAGCATGTCACGGGAACATATGCACCAGCGCATACATATAGACTCCCCAGCACACACACACACACACACACACACACAAATATTAGCCATCTTTTAGAAGCTAATTGCAACGTTGTCCCTGTGGGAGGAGAGAGGGTCTGCGGCTGAAAATTAATCCTCGTTTGGAAAAGTAAATGACATTCATTAGCAGGGAATCGAGCCAAGTGCCATTATTTACGTGGCAATAATCTGGAACATGCTGGTGGCGCTCTTTTAATGTTACAGAAATAACTGTGGGACAGGGGACGAGTGCAGTTGCTTTCCTCACTTCTTTCTGCGGCTTCGCATCCAGGAACAATTAGGCCCAGGCGAACAGATGGGGACGCCTCTGAGTGAGAAAGCTCCTGTGAACAACTCTTCATCTCCTTCTTATCTCACTCCCTCATCAACATGCACTCAGACACGTGCACAGTACACACACACACACAGGCCCACGGGTAACTTTTAACATAAATTGTAGAAAGATGAGTCACTTACAAGAGGCTGAACAAGAAGTGAAAGTACACTGAGCTGAGACGGTAAAGTATATAAGACACATTTATTACAGTGAGCGACAAAGGGACTGACACACAGATAGGGATAAAAAGTACACTTCAGCTCTTTTCCTCCTAAACAGCATTTATACACAAAGAAGTATGTGTGTCTGTTAATACTGCTGAAGATGGTGTAATATTCAAAATGTTGCACAATGGGCCACTTGTTGCACAACCTTGAGGTTTTCTGCAGTGGTACTAGTGTCTGCACATTGTAATGAGAGGATGGAGATGATTGAATGTGGAGACAAAGAAGACCACTGCCGCTTTATGAAAGTACAACGGTCGCCTTGCATAGGCAGGAAACTTAAAGTAGCAGACATCACAGTACGTGAACAGTCTAATTATCATGCAGGTATTTGTTGACATGGCCTAACTTGATTAATTTCCTCATGGCAGGAGGAGTTGTTGAGAGGAATAATAAGAAGAAGAATCCAAGTAAAAAGAATAAAATAGAAATGTCTTTTTTTGTCATTGTACTGTGGCACGAAAACAAAATTAAACGCATTCGCACAGAACCACATAAGGACACACACACATAAGGCAACAAAGATAACACAAAAACGGGAAAAAAACCAATGCGAATGATTAAAAAGAGACTGATTGAAAAGACTATAAAGAAGTACTTACAATATATATTGTACAAAAGCTGTAAAAGTAAATGGATGGTGCAATATCCAAAAACCTTTGATAAGATTTTTTTATTTTTTTTATTTCAGATGTGTGTGTACAGAGTAAAATAAGTATATGAGTATTGCATTTTTACACTTATTCAGTTTGTTATTGTTCAAACAAACAAGTTGTGTGTATAAATTGTGCCATTTAAAACAAGGTTTCACTGGGAGTCATGGGGAGTCCGTGTCACTTCATCTCACCCCTCCACTGACCTGGATCTTTCACTCTGTCCAATGTCATTAGCAGGTCACACTCATGAAAACAAACACACCTGCTATTGTCTGACCTGTTCCCCATCTTTGTCCCACTAAGTACAAAGCTTAAGATATCAGGCCTTCAGGAACCAGGTGTCAAAACCAGAGATGCCGAGCTGAGAGTTACACATTGACACAGTTTCAGTGTGTCCGCAGTCCCAGGGATACGGGGGATTAGTCAAGCTGCGAGACGGGGAGCATTCCATCAGTCTCATTCCATCCTTTACTCATAAGATTAGGTAACAGCATCGTGTGTTTGTTGACACCATGCAAGCAGCCATGAAACCCGTAGGGCCCTTTTCCTCCTCTGTCCTACACTGTCCCTAAACAATGGACCCTGTCAAAAAGACAATCACTACATATCTCTTCACCGTCCTTCCTTTCATTGCTTATTTGAAATGCATTCCTATACTGGAGCCAAACATATATGGGCAATTGGCAACTCTTTGGCTTTTCCAATAACAGAACTGAATTAATTTCCTCACTATGGTGTTAGTCCGTAAATACTTTTACACTCTTGTAGTCGGCCAAGTTTAGCTAAAGTATGGGGGGTGGATGTGGAGCAGAGGTTGACCTTTCCCAAGCTGAAGGGAAACTTCCCAGAGAAATTCGATAAAATCCAGGGTGTGGGCCTTGCTAAGTCGTTTGTCCAGCTCGCCGCACTTCTGCGACCTCTTTTCCTTCCGCCACCCCCCACCAACACTCAATCGATCTACTTATCTTCCAAGATCAAAGGCTCGCACCGCCGTTGTACGTTCAGCCCTGGCTGGGTCCTCCCACATCATGTCTAAATATTAATGATAATAAAGTCTCACACCCATCCCTGTGTCAGGCAATTACAGCTAACATTGATCCTCGGTTCTCTGCTCCAATTAGAACTCACCAGTCGTAATGCGTCCTGGCACATCAAAGGATAACAGGCATTGATCCACTCCTGGATCTTAACGTTTACCGTTAGGAGAGAGGAGAAGGGGACGTGGTGGGGTGGTGGGGAGAAGCAATACTCTGTCTAAAGAAGTAACAGGGAGAAAAGAAATCATTTTATCCAGCCAGTCAGGTAAAGGAATTGCTGAGAATCAGAGGGTGAAGCACAGCACAGGGGTTCAATAATAATGGACATTCTGACAGTTTACAAGGTAGCTCAGATCCGGAACCTCGGAAAGACTTCTTCTGAATACTATGACAATACTAAACCCTGAAAGCCCTTCACAGAAATATCTCCGCCTGGTGGTGTTATTTTTTCATCATATTTCAACAGTAATCTTATGGTTATAAACAAAAAAATTTGACACGAGGCAAAAGTTCATGTTAAATATATCTGTCATAACCACAAATGCAATAACACAACGCAAATGCAACAATAAAAACCTTTCACAATCAGACAAATGTTCCCGAATGCAGCTTGGTCTCATCTGCAACTTCACTTCAACCCAACTGTGCCCAAAAGGAAAAAAAAAAAATCTGGATCAGACTTATACAATCCAGCAGTGCCAGGCTTTATTGCTTCAACTACCCTTGACAAATGACCTTTCTGACATGTTAAAGTTTGAGAAAGCAACATACAGCGCACACTATTATACGGCAGAAGATGCTTCGAGAAACGGGAAGGACAATGGTTAAATGCAGCCCACTGAGTGAATAGACAGCGACGTGTCACCATTAAACCAGGGACATTCCTTGCACAAATGAAGCTAAACAATCCCACTGTTGACCTCAGGCACAACCTCATAGCCGCCTTTGTCACAGAGCTGGAGGAAGATTTGTCTGTTGCTCTGAGCTACAATGTGACTCTTCATGGCACCATAATAGACTGAAACTGTGTGCAACTGGAATTCAACTCAGAGGTTTCTATACCGATAGATAATTGACTGAGTGTGTCTGGCGTATTCAGGCCGAGCTGAAATATGTTTGGAATAAGGTAAAAGGATACATTGCATGTGTATTACTACGTGTGATCTTGTATATCTTGTTGAAAGTGAAGCCAGCCATCGTTTAGGCCAGAACAAATTGATCCAAATCATTAGGTTGGTAACATGTTAATCTTTCTGCCACTGTTTGTTTGCGTATGATATTTTTCCCTCCTCTCAACCCTCTGTCCTCAGGCTGTGGTATGCCTCACTATTATACGCTTTGCTAACATGGTGCCTCGCTTTAATTCCGTACCTCGGTCTCTACCAAACGATGTAATTAAAGATTGGTGAAATGAAACCAGTGTTTAGAAATGGCTTATGTCAAGTATGTCCTGGAATTCTATACCACAGGGAACCCTTTAGAAGGGATGGGTGTGCGTCAGCGTCTTTTTTAATATATGTTGAAAAAAATAAAAAAAAAATGACTTTTGGCCGAACAGACCGAGCCTCGGTTTCATTCAGGTCAAAGGATGACGGATCAGTTCAACTGTAACGCGACTGTAGCAAGAAAAAAAAAAAAACGTAGGAAATATAGGAAAACATTTGTTGCTGGCTGGGATATCAGGCTCCTCACATGTGTGTGATACTCCGTGATGCATTCAGGTCAGATGAGGAGAATGAGGGGATTGGTGGGCTCCACAAACAGGCTGGGAAAGTGACACCAGGATGCTAGGGCAAGACATCAATGTCCTCACAACTTCCTTTTAACACTGAAGCAATGTCAGGCCCTGGCGCCATTAAAATATGGGGAGGGGGTTACAGTTTACACAATGGCTGACAGGATGTAACCATGTGACCCAGCAAACACAAAATAAACAAGACACTTTTAAGAAGCAATGGTTTTCAACATTTGGAGTGGTAATTTGGAAAGAATACACATCTTTGTTGTCTTTTGTTGCCAGGAAGGAAATACAATTGCTTTACATCTCTTTATTTATGTGCTCAGTTCAAATGCACTGCAAATGCACATCTCTGTATACTGCTGGCTCAAGCCATTTTCTATTTTCCTTTTTTCATTTGATACATATTTCATATACTGTACAGTATGCTGTGTTTGATGTGTGATAGTCTGTTTGCTGTGTGCTGTGTGCTGTTCTACAACGGTGTTGTGCTGCTGTTGGAACTGCTCCCAAGGGATGAATAAAGTTCGATCTAATCTAATCTATCTGGTAAAATCGAAGAGTCTAAGGCATTCTTTGTCGTTAATCTGTACACAAGGTCAGAGTGGATGGCCAAAGTTTAGTAAAAAAAACAAACAAATCAGTTTAAATAGTTTGACGGGATCAACGTTATACTGGACATACATTTTATCACCCGATGATCCTTTTTGAATTTTGCCGTGGCACTGGAAAATAACCTGTGGAATTACTGGATGATTCAGCATTTTTCATTTTCAGAGCAATATTAGAACTTTGGTAAATGCCAGGTAGGCTGCTGAACTTTTGGTCAGTGGAGGAGACGTGTTTATACTGTGTGTGTGTGTGTGTGTGTGTGTAAATAAGATTATTTGTGTTATGCTGCACTGCGGGAATACTATTCTATGAGTGAGGCTGTTTGAGGCGAGACAGATCACGATGGGATGATGTTGACTCTCAAGGTGCAAACTAAGATCCCTGTCGCCACAGAGACGTGAAGATGGTGGTGTGAGCGGGGAAGTCTTCTATCCAGCTGGCAGCGGGCCTGGCCTCGCACTAGGGTGCTCAGCCAACAGCTCGTCTCCTCTGTCAGACACCCTCCACCCTCATTCCCAGCCCACAGTCTCATGGATGCCAGTCTGCTCGGCTGGTGAGGGCCAAACAAGTCCTGACGATCGGGCCAAAGGGGCAAGGGAACTGCTGCCAGCTGGGCCGGCACTTCACTGCTGAGCACCACTCTCCAAACAAACAGTGCAGTGGGCCACAACATGGAACCTGTCATTACCAGGCATGCATGACTGGTTCACTCCCCAAAACCCCAGGCGGGCCAAATGCTTGAACGTGTACTGCACTTGACTCTCGTAAATTCCTCAACCAAGGTATGCCCTCGGAGAATGCCCTTTCAGAATTACACCGGAACTTTATTTATTCTGGGTGCATCTAATTACACTTGTACAGATCATATTGTCTATAAATGTTTTTAAATAAATCAAAATAAGCATCTGAAAGCCATGAGTGACATGTTGAAGACAATTACATGTGAGTGAAAACAGTGGAAAGACTCTGCGTTCCAAACAGTCACTTAAGATTAACGGCATACCATCTAATTATACATCTATCTAGAAAACTTCCTATGGTCCTCGAGCTAAAAATGGACCATGGGCGCTGGATATCACTGGGTTTTCTCCACTGATCAGGGTTCGACATGCTTTTGTGGCACAACGCTGCTTTGTCCTTCCAGCTTTGGCTCCAACAGATGATGGTTTCAGGCATCCATCACAAAAAAAGTCCTTTTAAACATCACTAAATACTAATCAGTCAACGGGAGGACCGATTCGAACCATGTCCAGCCAGCCCACTGGAACGCACTAATCTAGGGATGGACTCGTAGGACTGAGCAGAACGACTTTGTCACAATTTGACTCGATCAGACCTCAACACAAAGAGACACAGTGTTCCAACGGGTTTAGTGTCATGATTCAATTGTCTCACTCTACACATCTGACCGGTCACGCCAGAGTCATTGTCAGAGTCTGCTGATTAGAATACCTGTCTCTGTCTGACTTTTTTTTTTTTAAAGTGTGTGCATACAGTAGCTCAGAAATTCCAGACAAACTTCTGAAACTGCTCTTCCACACAATTTTTTTTTTTTTTAAATTACAGACACGTCCGAGCATAGAGGGAGTGTCTAACACCATTTTAATTGCATGTGTGCACATTTCTGAAAACCAGTGCTATGTGTAATGTCCGTCTTTTTTTTTTTCCTTAACCAAAAGTATGTTACATGTCAACATTTCTGGCCGTACTGTGATGACATGTGTGAGTACTCACGTTGCCAAGCCTTAAGTGTAGTGATGCCACATCAAGAGAACACAAACTATGTAAGGTTGTTATTTTGCTGTGTTGTTGTGGGTTTGGTTGTAATGAGTGGATAAAAATTGACAAAAAGAGTAAAGGCTGATTTTTCTTTAATACAAATTATTTGGATCAAATATGTAGGAACTCATCCCAAATACAACTGCAACAATTAGTCGACGTGATCGAGTACATCGACAACAAAAATCAATCGGAAACGCAATCATTAACGCGTTGTGTTATTGTTGTAATGATGACATGCAAGCACCTACTGTTACAAATAGACTAAATTTTGATTTCATTAAATCTGCTCCTTCAACATGGTTATTTCAGTGTAATCCTTATTTTACACTCTGAGCCAGTTCTACTGGGTGGGGTTACAGTGGGTCCATATCTACATATACACACACCAATAGAGTAATTCACACAATATTTAGTCACAACTATACCATCTCCTCAGCTCATAGGAAGTTGTTCTTACAGGCTCACAGAAAAGAAACACTCCCATGGCCCCATGGTCCCATTAACTCTCGCCAGCATTTGCTCGTATGACGCTATTTCTTTCATAGTCTTGATCCATTTTTGAAAGTCTGGAGGGGAAGTGACTACAGAAGATCACGATCAAATGCTGTCAAGGTCATCTCTCACCACTGTTCTATACCACTAAATGTTTGGAAATGGACTGTATAACAACGATGACAAAGACAACTCAGCACAACTCAAGCGTGGGGGCTTGACATGTGCGGTTGCGTTTATGGTCCTATTGTAAATATACAGTCATCATTGTTTTTCTTTCTCCTTGACACAAATACTGGCATCCAGTAAAGCAGAAGCCTTCCACATTCTTCCAGGCAGCTGTTGCATAGTATGCTCATAAATCTGCACAATGGCTCGCTGGGAGGGAGCGACAGCAAGAGACAATGTGATTGTGGTTCTAATTGCTTCAAAATATCATGAAGAAAGCCTTCTATTATCTATTTAAATCAGCTGATAATGGGAGGGAGGAGATGGAGAAAAAGGGGAGAAAGGCTAGGAGGAGAAGGAATGGTGGGGGTGGCCTAGGCAGAGGGAGAAAGCTATCCTCTGCGCTGCTGTCGCCTCATTATTTTCCGTCTTGACGGACGCCTGCGCTCAACCCCTGGATGCGTTGCCCTGTGCAGAATAAGTTATTGCCAGACACACAAAGGGAAAGAGTGCTCTCCACAAACAACAAACCAATGCTGCAAAATGTGAGTTTTCCTTTCCCTCTCAGTCATTTCCTCACCTTTCAAAACCCTCAAACCTCTCCCCCTCCCGGCTCCCAGTAGACGAAAGGCAGGCCCTGCCACAAACTGAGATCTCACCTGTGCTTTCTACAAAAGCTCACAGTAGGTGGGGGGAAACACAAGGGATATAATAAAATGAGAAGGAGGAAGGTTGCAGGCATTTATGTTTGAGAAGAGACATATATCTCTGTTGTGTTTCATCTGTCCTTTTTGTTTGTGTCACTGCTCAGTGCAGACATTGGACAACAACTGAAGATGTTTGAGAGGATGTGTTTTGTTCCTCATAAGATGAGGCCCACAGCATGATCAGTGAAGATAGTTCATTTGATGTTTTTTCTTTCCTTTGTTACTGTTTTTGACCACCGGGGCATGACATATTAAATGAGGATCATCTATATATGACGCTCCCAGGAGGGTGTGTGTTATGGGGCTGCCTGTGCTTTGCAAACGGCAGCTTGGGCATAAAGAAAACGTCCATCTCCACACTGTCATGGTGTGACCATGGTGTGACCACCAATCCTTCCTTCCTTCGTTATTAGCACTCAAAAGCAGCAGCGGAACTTTTGGATTGGAGCTTCTCTTTCCCCCTCTGACGGGAAATCAGAGGGTGCCGTGGCCCAACAGGCACTCAACACCAGATCAAACAGGGCGGGTACCCTTGGAGTGACACCTGAAGCCACTTCAAGGGATGAGAGTGCCACTGATCTCCAGTCATCTTTTCAGAATGACAGTCTGTCAGGGTTAAAGGAGTTGTAAAAAAATCTCTATCAACTGCGATGGTGAAAAAAACCTGAGGTTGACGAAGCATCATCTCAATGTCGTGGAGGTTTCGACCCTTGAGCATTTGTAGTGGCAGCGGTGTAAAGTTCATGCCGAGTTAATAGCGCTGATACAGCTGTTTCAGTCACGGTATGAGTGAGATAGTTGTTTCACTGTGAATAGAACTGTAATATCAACAGAAAGCATTGAGCTTTAAAACCTCCAGTTTCCTCATTATGGTTTTTGACAAGCCTTAAAAAAAATCCTTCACCATTTGTCCTGATGTATCAAAAACAGAATCCTCCTATGGGCTGGATAATAGAGAGAGGCGTTTGGCTTTGGCAGACAGTTAAGCGAGTCAATCCTCTACAGACAAATGCATCCCTTATATAAAACAACAACACATCTTTGCCCTTGTCAACAACCGCTTCCTCCACAGCCCAGGTGTCGACTTGCGTGTGTGTGTGTGTGTGTGTGTCTGTGTGTGTGTCTTTTCTTTTCTGCGGAAAATGTCCCATCAGCACTCTCTAATGGGCGAGGTGGGGGAAAAGAAAGAATGAGACAGAGATAAAGAAGGAGGGAGAGTGAGAGGTGGCACTGGTGCTTGTTTGGCTCAGGAGCAACGAGTAATGAGGCTGAGGAGCAGCCCGTTGTTGTCCCAGCAGCAGCGTGTAGCCACAGACGTGCACACAGACGCACAAGAACATGAAAGTATTCTTCCAACAGGCATTAAAAGACACTGAAAATGAGCAGCAAAATGGAGGTATTATCCTAGTCTATATGTAACCATTTTTTTCTATTCATGTAAATATGCTATGCTATTTGGCTGTTTGCATGTCTTCATTTTTGCATAATCACTTTATTTCACAATAAAAAAACCCAATATTATCTTCTTTTGACATTAATATAATATAACCTGTCTTGGATACAATCACAGGGGACACATCTTCAAACTCAGATTGTCAGTGTTGTGGAAAGTCTCATGACATTCAGTCATCTGATCTTTTTGGCTGTGAAATATTTGGAATAATAGAGATGCAAAATAAGCTGCATGCATTGCAAAGGTAGTGGAGGTGCAGCAACAGCAATGAGACGCTGCATCACGTTCACATGCAGACAACAACATTTCTGTTTGGTCACGATCTGAGCAATGATCTTCCCATTCCTGTAATGGTATACAAACACTGACCCCATACAGATGTGGTTGGTATAAATTTGCCTTCGTAAACCAGCTGTAAAAGCTAACAAGTCAGAAAGTCCAGAATACAGTAAGAATGAGCAGCATTAATACCAAATACCTTCACATTACAGGCTGACATGCTACTCCTTATCCACTGGACACGCTCGTGATGTGCACATACACTCTGCAGCTGACCTCAACTCGATATGCGTAAAGTTTAGCTGAGGTTGTTGTGGGGGCAGATACATATTCCTGTCCTGCTACTATGCCAAAAAAGCAACAAAAAAACCCAAAACATTAAAAGCACAGAATGTTTCCCCAGAGAGGTGAAAAGGCCAGTGACATGACCGACCCAAAGGGATGCAACAGTTAGTGGGGGTGAGGGGGGGGTTAGGAAGCATGGGGCCGAGCGGGGAGGTAATGATGCCAGGCTGAACAAATTGCAAAGCAAATGGAATGAGTTGAACTGTAGTACATGGAATTATCGTGGCAGCAACATGGAGAGGAGATCAGAGAGAAATGGATCCAGAGGGAGTGATCCGCCACACGGGAAAGAAAACACGAAGCTTGGCGATGGCGACTGAGATCAGCTGTAATACAGAATGTAACATGGGGCACTGTCTCTTATATGAGAGTTTGATTGTAAAGTACATGTGAAGGATGCCACTACTTTTTGACTGGGAAGAATCTCCTGACCCCTCCCAGCACCTTCAGCAATAATAAATAGAAAAAAGAAAAAAGAAAAACGCATGTTCACACACTACCTTTTCCCACTTCTATTCAAAGCATCAAATCTTTTTGTCCAACATCTTAACAAGACTTCAAGAGAGCCCTAAGACTCCAGTCCCACCACAGCTAACTGCTAGAAGTTAATTACCGGACCTATATATCCCAGTAGTTAATATTCCACACAGAATTATGGAAAAGTGCAAAAAAGTGCAGCACCACTTAACCAGGATGAGATGTCAACTTATCGTTCTTCATATATCATCTGTATTGCAGGGCTCGGTGGGATGTTCTTTGAGATGTCTACTGACAGTCTCTCATACAACTATTGTGTAAAATCAGAGAAACTAACCTGGCCACACATAAACAGAGCTGGTCGAGACAGGTCTCCAAAAACTGTTAGTTCCTGTGTTAGTAAAAGCCTGTGAGCTACTGCATCACCCTTTACCCCGGCTCTTGGGCTGATCTCTTAATCAGGGTACAATGTGTGTGTGCGTCCTCTTCAGAGGGCTGAGGAGATGTCCATCCTGCCTGCCCGTCACTACTGCCAGTCCCAGGCATGAATATGGAGCTGTTCTGTGGCTGGGAGCTTGCTCATGTTTTCTGTCTGATATCTAGGCCCCATTCCCATTTCAAAGGGAGGTCCACCCGGGGCCTTGACTTTTTGATCTGCCTGGCGACTGAGTCGACCACCTGCATGTGGGATCAGCTGCCAGCGAGCGCAGACAACCCCGCTGCTTCAAAATAACCCCCCCAACACACACACCCCACCCCCTGTCCTTGCTGCTTCGCTGCCCTCCACTGTGCCCACTGCTTCCATGAAGAAGCTGCCAGTGGCCCCAGTGGTCCTAAATGGGTCTGGACATGTATCTCATTCACAGCTATACTAATAGCATAGGCTGAGATGGAATACTGAGCTACAGTGTGAGCTGTAACCCTTCTGGCTTCCACAAAGAAAGAACAATTGTATGAAACTAAGTGACTGTATATAATTCCTTTCCTCTTTGACATCACCCAACACACCATTGGGGGGATTCAATTCTTGCATGTGGCTTTATTTTATATAACTGCTACAACCCTGATAGATAAAACCCTGAAAGATAAAAATGTATCTATACCACTAGCCAAGAAATGATTCTGTGGATAGCCTTCGCTGAATAAATCTGGCCTGGAGAACCAGACCCACGTCTAGAAAGGGTCTAGCAACGAGCAATAGACTTTCTGACCTCAAGGGGCGGCAGCATCGGGTGCTTATCAAAATACTGCAGCACGCAAATGGACAGCACTAGACCAGTCAGAGCGAAAAACAAAATCAGAGCAAAAGAAACAAATCAATGGCGGTTTGTTTGCTCGTCTTTTTTAAAGCAGTGTCCTACTAGTTTACTGTTGACAACTGCACTTGATCAGCTGCAGCCATCTTTGTTGCATAAATAACCATATTGTCATCCTGTTAAGCCCCGCCCGCAGACTCTGTAAATGCCTCTGAGCTGGCCTACATCAGATTTTTTTTTTTCAAAATGTCCCTTGATGGAAACAAATTAACTCTAAGCTCTCCTGTCTTGAAGGCAGCCATTCATTTTGTAGCACATTTCACACCAACACAAAATGTTCCTTTATCCTGTTGTACAAAAATGAAATGCAAACCTCTGGAGGACAGTCAGCCATCTTTAAATCATTGTAATGATGTAGAAATAATGCTAATACCAATTATAATACACCATTTGAGGATGTCATATTTTAATATCAGAGTAGGACTGTCTTCATTACGGAGATCACTGTGCTTGTCACACTCTCATTACATCCCATAAAGACTTCACATGATTGAATTAAAATTTGAGTTTGAGTCATAACTGGACCACTGACATCCACTGAGTAAATGAAAGGTGCTGTTTGAGTGTGTACAGTTAGCATCCCGCAACCCAAACCAATCAACAGCACCTAGAAACACTTTTTGGACTAATTATCCCCATTGGCCGTGATGACTTTCACAGTGAAGGATTTGTAAAGATTCATTTTCAAACAATCAACAGCTATTTGAGATGAGTCTGTCTCCGAATGTGTCTCCGAGTCTTAAAGTTAATTGGCTTTCTTGAACTCTGACAGCTCACTTAATGAGTGTCTAATTGTTTCTCAGCTGGGGCCATGTATCCACCACACCATAAAGACACTTCAACAAGAGGTGTGAGTTTAAACAAAGCTACACCAGACACAGACTGACGGGAGACCGGCTCTATTGTGAGACATGCCTGCAAACACACTGAGAGGCTCCAGGTTGTCCCACACTGACGACTGGTCATCACAAAAGACACAAAAAGATGAAATATTCATCCTTCTGTGCATGAAAGGGTATTTCCGTACACCACTATTTTGTGTCACAACTAGATTAGAATAGAGAGCAGGAAACAGTCCACAGTTTGGTCTAGTCTCTTACATACTACCTGAGAGGATATATTGCCAAAAGACAAAGTATCCACCTCGGAACTGTTTATACAACATACAATTGCTCTTACATCACAGACAAATACACTATTTATCAAAAAGGTAGAAAACCGGTGAAGGAAATAATGAAATGAAAGGGTAAATGAGAAAGAATTGCCTAAAAGATGAGGGAGGGAGGGAGGGAGGGAATATCATTGAACCATCCTGAACTTACTTTTTGCAGCATCTCAGTGATAAATGATGTTGGATTTGATGCTTCCAGCCCGCAACCTGACTACAAACCAACTTTCTTTTATTCAAACAGTGAGGGAAGTGGAAGAAAAGGAAGGCGAGGGATTTGTGTTGCTTCCATCAAGCAGAAAGTGGGAACTCGCAGTGGCTTGCAGCCGGGCCCCAGTTTAGAAAGCCCTCATAAATCCTGATTTGGGCAGTGCGCTAACCAGAGGAGGTACAACACGGCTGTGTGTGTGTGTGTGTGTGTGTGTGTGTGTCAGCTAGCCTCTTAAAATGCTCCATCTGATTAAGTCTTCCCATTAGGTGACAGCTGAACTTTAACATTAATATGATAATATTGAAATAAGTGTGTGTTATTTACTTCAGCACCAGAGGGGGTGAAGGGAGGGGGACAGGGGAGGAGGGAATGATGAATGATTTCTGGACAGCTTCGGGTGACATGCCAGGCAAGCTGACCCCCCACCCCCACCCCAAACGCACTTCCCATAATCAAACTTGACAAAATGGAGACATATGCAGAAATATTGGTTACAGTCGGCATCACAGCCCTCCTCAGGCCTTCCCTCTCTAGTAAGCGCCGGCCGCCCTGTGAGCCGCCCTCCAAATTGTCTATGGGCACTGAAGCATCTATTTCAATTGGCACTTCCTTCCTGGTCCCAGGATTTTACATTTAGTCGGTGTCATTTACATATTACTCTTAATCAAAACCCACAGCGGGGACAGGGAGGGGAATAAAAAAAAACACTAGAAAGAGGGAGTGAAAAGAAAACCATGGCGTCACGGTTCAGAGGTAGGCACTTTATGAAATGGAGATGTGACAAGACATTACAGTGTGTGTGTCTGTGTGTGTGCTAGCAGGCGGGTGCATAACACAGTGAGAGGCGTGTTGCATTATTTGCGTTTGAGTTTTGTGTTTAATAGGTAGCGGCTTTTCTTGGGCGTGACATATCAAGCAGGAGAAACAAAGACTACTAAGTTGGACGTGGGTTTTGAGTTCACTGTACAGACCACAAAGGCAAGAGGACGCATTTGTCTCCGCTGTTTTTTTCTATCTGCAGCTCTCTCTGTAACCTGGCACTTCAGCATTTATCACTAATGTTTTAAACAGACTGGTGGTTGATCAGATCAGTCAGATAGTCCATGTGTTAATGCATAATATTGGCCATATTGGAATTATTTGTTGGCTGATTTGAAAAATGTTACACCAAATTGAATTTCTTTATATGTATATAATTACACACTTTTGTTTCCTTGTTTTTATACGTCTACTACTACTAGACCTTTGGATACATAATACATCTTTTGATGAAAGTACTTGTACTTTTATAAAAAGACGAATAAATAAATATGTAAAATGAATAAATAAAAGAAATCAGCGGATAAACTGATGTCAGAATTTGACACTAAAATGTTTTTCTTAATCAATGGATCATTCGTTCATAGATCTATTCATCTGTATGAATCTGATAAAAATAAATTATCTTCCAGCAATGAATGTTACAGGTCAGACACACTCGTGTTGTGAGGAGGATCCCTACCTGCCTCTTACCTTCTCAGCATGCCGGTCAGGATGCGGGAACTCTTTCCCAGATTGGCATCTGTTTCTCTCAGCTGGAAGGACAGAAAACAGAGAAGGACAAGTTCACATTTGTATGACTGCCCTCAAACCTAAGTGCCCTGTTGAAGGTTAAATAAGCTGGTAGATGACCATAAGCTCTTTGGCCAGCTTGAGCTTGTGGACTCACAAATCTCTATAAAGGTATTTTTTTTCTCCCTGTATTTTATTTATCTATTTATCTATACATTTTACGCTATCATCGACTGGATGAGGTTACAGTGGGTCCCTGGCGTCTGGCACCTACATACAAGGTAAAATATGAAGCAAACAATAGACTGGTGCAGTGAAAAGAGTGCAAAAGACACTTTACTTTTGACGTACGGAGCAGGCACAGAATCCTCGGAGGAACGCTTGAAATAACAATTATGACTATTCACGGCTAATTGCCTTTCATTTTTCTTGCCCCATCATCTCCTTTTTCTTCCTCTCTGCATTTTTCCACTGTGTTTTCCCAGGTAATGGGACTTTCACAAGGGATGAAATTGTCAAGAGACGGTGACAACAAGGTGCGAGGTATGTCTGCACAAATATGCTGACTCGGCACTGAGGGAGACGCTGCCAACATCAGCCGCACGTCTGAGGAGGACGGGGTAATGTGGGGATAGAGTGAAAACAGCAGTATTCTCATTCTCATCGCCAGTGTTTTCATCGGGATGTTACTCTGACTGGTCTGTATTCTATGTTTAATTTCGTTTTTTTTTTCCTTTCAACCTTCTATTCCAGCGTCACTGGCTCATTTTGCAGTCATGGCTCTTCCCACCAACCCTCCTCTGAACTTTCTTCCTTCCCACTTTTCCCTCTGGCAGCCTGGGCTGCAGTGATGCACTTTGCCAGAGACCAGGATCCATGTGGTACAGGGTAGGAGGTGGGGGGACCTAGGGTTGGGGCCCTCTGGCAAACACAACAAGTCCTTGCTGTTGCCTGATGTCGGCCTCCAACCAGAGATTTGTCCCCTAGACACTTGCACATTTTCTCCCAAAATACATCTCTCTCTCTCTCTCTCTCTCTCTCTCCCTCTGAAGTTGTCTCGCTCTCCACAACCTCTCAGGAACATGAAATGTCCTCCATCATAACCTGACACAGAAACTGACTGACTGATTTGAGAACAGCTGAGTGTCAATGACTGCAAAAATGGAGAAGGAACAGTGGTATTGTACAAATAATGAAGGCCGTTTTTCACTGTTTATGGAATCTACCCCAAAATGTAACAGCTTCTTCTGGTATTTATTTCTAAAGTCGATATTAGTCGTTCATTTGGAAGATTACAGCAGATGACTAATTTGTGTCACAAAGTGCTGGATTTATTTGAAGATGATGGTCATTTCCATGCTCACATAAATACTCTTGTGCATATTTACACCTGTAACCCCCCCACCACCACCACCACCACCACCACCACCACGTGCTGCCTTAGGGGTTTGTTTTAGGGTTCAGGGAAAGGACTACACTCCGACCCAGTGTTGAAACCACCACTGACTTCTATTTGTTCCATAAAAGCGAAACAAAAGGCCACACCTCCTGCTGAGCATCAGGCAGTGTGTGTGTGTGTGTGTGTGTGTGTGTGTGTGTGTGTGTATACAGTCATGTTCTGGCACTGTATGCTAAAAATACACCTTTCCTCACCTCTCATCTCTTTTATGCAAAAGAAATGTTAACTAACCCTTTCAGTCCTGTGTCTTCATACTTTCCTTATGGCCCCCTAAACTGCCTTTAAAGCCCCGTGAGGTGCGGCAGGGGTTCGGCATAGAAGGCTCGTGGGAAGAAAGGAGCGAGAATAGAGAGAGCAAAGAGAAAGAGGAGAGCAGGTACTCTCAGTAGACACTGTGGACCATTTTGAAAGGAGATGTTTGATTTCCTTTGAAATCGGCTGCGCGGAGCCCACTGCCTTGTTGTGATCTTAAAGCATTCTGCGTTGAGGGGGCAGTCGGGCACGGCCCCTTTCCTGTGTTTGGTCTTTTCTGGCTGTTGGCGAAGAGATGCAGCACTAAGCATTTGGGCCGTTCTCTGAGGAAATGGACGGGAAAACTGGGAAGGCGGCTAATGACAGCAAAGTGAAAGTCTATTCAGCAGAATTTAAGAGGTGGAAAAAAGTGAGAACCACAGATGATGTCACCATGTGACTCAGCAAAATATGGTTGTACTGAAGAAAACAAGGGTAAAGGATTGCATTATCTCAGTCTTATCTGTTCTGATCAAGTCATTTACACTGTGAAAGGATCTGAATTAGTACCAATACAACGCCAGTCACGTTTACCTTTATCCTGTTTAGATGGGATTGTAGCTTTATCATCTCAGTGTGTATGATCCGGAAAACTTGTGTGAGTTTGTACTTCTAATGGAAACACACATTTCTATTTCTTTAAATGCGCATTTCCCAATGATACTAATCAATTCAGCATGCACAGAGCAGTGTGTGTGTGTGTGTGTTGTGTGACTGATGGTACTGACAGGTTTGAACGGACTGAGCAAACACTCGAAGAGATTCATGAGTTCAAGTGGCACATGTGCACTGACCCTTTCTCTGGCTCTCTGGATCTTCTCACGGTCACTGTGAAGGTTGGCAAGAATCTCTTGTCCTACTTGTTCTGTAAGAGAAAGAGCAACATATTATAAATGACATATTCACACTATAATTTGGAAACATGTCTGAAAAAGTCTCAACATGTCTGCAACAAAATGAAGGCAGAAATGTGCAAAATGTCACAACCAGACTGATATTATGTTGGAAAGAAACAAGGTTATTGCAATATTTTGGATGCACAGTCTACAGTGAACGTGAGGCGGGCCGAGAGTAAGATATTGTAGCTATGGGAATTGTTTTTGAAACCCTCTTAGCAACGCTGAAGTAAACAGGCAACAATATCCCAGCACCCAGCCGTACCGGAGGCCACTCAGACTATGCAATATTCATTAAGCCGTTCTTTTTTTAAATGCCTCTTGTCAGTTATAGATGTAAACACATTAATGTGCAATTATAAAACATCCCCGACAAGGCACCTGACAAGCTTGTCAGTGGTCACTGTCATTCTCCTGTCCGCTGGATTGAGCACCAAACAAGAAAGGTGGGGAAAAAAAAAATAGAACAAATAAGCCCCGCCACTTCCTCCTCCTCCTCCCCTTACACAAAAATAACACCCCTACCATCAATGTAGCAGTGCTGCTACAGCATTAGCGTTTAAAAACGATGGAGGCTGTGGATGAATCAGGGGAAAAAAAAAAGGAAAAAAAAAGTGAAGAATCTTTGCATGGATCAAAGACAGGCTTTCAAGCGCACCAAACAAATCCGGAATAAACAACGCAGTTGCTGACTGTATTACACTACACAGGTGCCGCACACCAAAGGGCCCACGTGCTGAGCGCCTGTTTGGGGGATGTTGTGTGTGTGTGTGTGTGTGTGTGTGTGTGTGTGTGTGTGGGTGGGGGGGGGGGGGGGGGGAGGGGGGGAAAGGGGAAAAAAAAAAAAAAAAG
>CAAKHB010003841.1:37736-69535 GCA_901007665.1 Aeoliscus strigatus
GGGAGGGGTAGCGCAAAAGTGGGCTACATCTGGCAGCTATACAAGAGACAGAGACACAGAAAGGACGACAGAGAGTATGAGAGAGAAAGGGGATCTGGGAGAGGAAGAAGAAGAGGAAGAACAGAAAGCACTGTCAAATGAACAACAGTCGTCTCCCATTCATCCCAACCCTTTTACCCCCCCCCCCACACACACAGACACACACACACACACACAGACACACACACACACACAGTAACTGACTCAAATGTGTCGTTTTCTGCCTTCATTAATTTCTAATCTGGGACGAGACAGATTGAAGGATACCCAGATTAAACAGCGCAGTCAGACAGTCACATGTGACAAATAGGGCAGATTAAAAGATGGAGTGCAGGTATTAATAACCATAAAAACACAGGCCCTCCCCCGTCCCCACTGGAGGAGAACAAGGGGGTGAAAAGCAGCAAGACAGTTGTAGCGGAAATCTTCTTTTAAAGAGACAAATAAGCACATCTATCCATCTCTGTCAGCGGTGTGTCTTTTCTCCGTAATAAATGAGTGTGACAACAACTGCAGCAGTTGCTTTTTTTTTTTTTTTCCACGGCAGGTGCATTATCGGAGAAGTTTACCATGTGTAAAAAAAAGACTGATGAGCCAGGAGGAGAAAATGACTAATAATGACCTGACCTCAGCACTGGACCTTCACTAAACACATTCAATTCAATCCAATTCAATTCACATTCATTTCTATAGCCCATCATCACAATTTACAATTGTCTCGATGGACTTTACAGTCCGCACATTGCCACAAACTCTCTCCTAAACCCTCAATTCAGGCAAAGCACATTTTGCAACTGTATGTTGGATGCAGCGGTACAAAAGAAAAGGAGGTAAATTAAGACGGCGATGCGATGAGCTCCTTGTCAGAGGAGAATGGAAGCACACTGGTTTCAGATTTCTGTCTATTGTCTGGTGCTTTCCACCCCACAGCAACAATGCTCCTCTAAAGAACCGGATGAAACCGAGGCCTCTACGATGTTACGTACAGACCGCACGCGGATTGTACTGACACTCACTCTATGACCGTCCTTGACATAGCCGCTAAAAGCAGAAAATGACACACATTACTCTTAGAAACCTTGATGAAGAAAGAAACCAATACACACAGTTGACCAAAGTGGCATATTCAACCCAGAACAATAAATCATGTGGCATTGAAAACACCACTTGTATATTTATATATATATATTTTCAACAGAGGCGTGATCAGTGTGATTCACAGTCCGCTCAATAGTGTGTTAAGATACAAATGTGTTCTCTGGCCGTGTGCTCATCAAGTTTCCACCCCTCCAAAGCGAAGACGTTACAAGGTGTGTGCGCCATCTCTCAGGGGAATATACGGTGTTTATAGTTCTTATCATGCTTCCTTCCTTACATTACTCATTTTCTGGCATGTATCTACATTTCCATTCATCTTCTTTAAGCTCTGCTGTCCGCCAGTCTGCGCAAATGAGTTTCGGAGGAGCTGGAATATTGAGTTCAACTGTAATGAAACACCACTTGATCCTGTGTGAATTGTTCGACGTTGACATCTCTGCCCGTCAATGACCTCTTTTTTTCTTTTTCTTTTTTTTTTAAATAAATAAGTAAGTCGAAATGACTTACACAAATTACACGGGTATTTAAAAATGAAAATGTTTTAAAGAGGTAGAAACGACGCAGGAGAGGAGACATTATATTCTGCTGCTGCTGCTGCTGCTGACTTGTTGCTCGTTAGTGAGTAAAATATTCTCCTCCAGTTTAAAGACTATTAACAATTTAAATAACCCCGGCCCAGAGGCCTTGCTCTGACTCGCTGGTGAAAGATCCCCATCCCCAAAGGTCCATTTAACAAGCCCATTATTCCATTACAGTACTCACACAAGCACTGGAGAGCCTTAATTTAACTCACTCTGCTAATGTATCTGTAGAAAATAATTAGTGTCGAAAGTTGAAGGCACAAATTCGATTGAGAGGAATTTGAATTAGCAATGTTTGCCGTGAAAACCACGCCGTCTAGTTCTACTAACTCTCACTTCAGTGTTGAGTCAATAGTGATAAAGAGGCTGGAGAATAATGACTCCGCTGTATGATGAAGGCTAATCTGGAATTCTGGGACATGTAATGTAAAGTCTGCCGACGTCTTCTGTGTCTCATACAATGAAAGAAAGGTTTCTTTCTGGCTTTAAAGACGTGCGCAGGGTTCAAGACAGTAAACTGGACTCAAAGTCAACAAATTCCATACCTGGAGTCACAGTAACTTTGGAGACATTTAATTGGGCACATCATCTATTTTACAGCAGCTGTTTCAGACGGTTCCAAACTGTCTGAGGGCTCGGTCTCTCCTTCGGTGTTGCGCTTTGTGCCTCGCTGCCTCTGTCCCCAGAGCTGAAAGGGTACAAGACCTGACAGCGGTGTGCTCTGAGGCTCGGCACAGCTCCTTTTCATTAAGCAGTTGAGACCACTTTTTGAAGGTTACCACACACACTTATATCCGACACGAGCCACACACTCCAACAAACGGGGGTATGGCAACCCAGGGGAGGGCTGAGGGGTAGTGAGGAGGAGCCAGATACATTTTAGACCTTATATTCTCACTCTCTCTCTCACATGCACACATCGATAAATATATATATATAAATATACACACACACACACACACACACACACACACACACACACGCAGTGTAGCAGTCAACTTTCTGCCTGTGTCTCCCAGGTGAATAAAGTTACCTTTCTTTGTATACTTCCTGACAAGGTTTTTTTTTTTTTTTTTTGAGGACTTCTCAAGTCTACAACTGCCTGGTGACACACTTTCATCACCTCCATCAAAGTTGTACCCACACTGGGATGTATTTGTAATGCTGAGCCCACAGGCCATGAGGCTAGCGCCTTCGCACTCCGGTAAAGTTCCAAATAAAGAGGTGCCAAGCTGCTCGGTCACAGAGGGGGAACGGGGTTGCTTCACCAATGTTATGACAGTTTACTTATAATATAACACACTATGACATCTTGAATCTGCTCAGCAAAGGAAGTCCAACAGATTCCTGTTTGTGTGTGTCAAACCTGCATTTCCTAATAATGATGGTGACTTGCCTGTGTAGGTGCGGCAGTGCTCTGTTTGCTCAACAGTCGGAGCTCTTCACATGGCCGAAAATTCAATATTCTAGGCGAGGCAGAGTGGGGCAAGGCCAGACTTAGCCCATGCGTCGGCCCTTCCCCTCGTATGTGTATGAGCGGTGGAGGGCAGTCAGGGTGGATTTCTGGGGCCTTTCTTCACTCCGCCAGGCTCTGTTTTATTCATCGCCTGCGCCCTGACCCCGCACAGCTCCTGTTCTGACAAATCACTTCTGATTAAGACAGATCTCTGTTAGTCAGCCACTCAACTCGGCCTATTCATCATTCCGCAGAAAAGTCCCGCTCTCCTTTCCCCCCAACCCGTCTCTGCTTCCCCCCCAGATCGTTTGCCTGTCCGTCAGACCGGAGCAAGGCGCAAAAGAAATTTCCGCCCCTGCTTTAAATGGCTGATTATAGACAATTGGTGGATGGAGAGACGTAAGAGGGTCTTATGGGTGATAAGACACAGATTTAATGGGTATAAATGACCAGGCCTGTCGGAGAACAGCTGGTAATAGAATCATTTGTTTAAAAATGAACCAGGGTGGAGAGAATTGAAAGCTGTATTTTCCCTCTATTTGAGCTCCCCCTCCTCTTTTCCTTTAACCTCAGTCTCAAAGTCAAATTCTTAGATCAGCAGATTTACATTTTTAACAGAAAATTCCCTTTTACCCTCATTCAAAGAGAAGCGACAAGGAAAAGGTGATGATTTTTTTTTCTAGCCCAACAGTTATGAAATCTTCCTCAGCTCGATTTTACTGTGATACACACAGACATGACGACTCAGCAATATGAACACCGTGTGTACAACAACTGTAATTGCAGACACACATATGTAATCAGATCATAACTAGCTGTGAGATATATCGGTACATCGTTGCTTGCAGAAATATCAGGAATCGCGTGCCCTGACTCCGTAATGTTAATGCAATAACGGTTTCTCATAAAATCGCACAAAAAAAGACACATTTTCCATATGTGAATAGCATTCCAGAGGTCCAGAATGTTTTCACAGCCCTCTAACTCGGTCATACTTTCACCTAGATATGCGATTTAAACACTAAAACGCAGTTTCACGTCTCTATGTGACCTGTGTGAGATCAGATGGAGGAGGTTTGTCAACCTGTGGCCCGTGGGCCCGTCACTGCTACTACCTATGACTCTACCCTCAGAAACTATATATCTACGCATTCGGGGGATCATCGCCATGCCAACACTGGGTGGTGTATCAACATGTGGCCCGTGCACTGCGGCGGGTCCAGCAGCAGACCCACATTGCAATAGCTCAACGAGGTATTTTCTGGTTACCACTAATGTTAAAACCATCCTCGACCATTCACATGCAAACTACATCAAACACGTTAACTCCGCACTGAGGCATTTAGACAGCCACAAAGCTATTGTGTTGAAATGTCGAACAAACCAGATTAAATTAACCTGAACGACAACCCTGCTGCTGGCAGAGCGCTGACAAGCAGGAGGGGTGAGCAGAGAATGAGGGGCTGCTACAGGCAAATTGCCTGAACTTAATCAACCAGCCTTACTGAACCATCCAAATGAAAACTAATGGACTTGGGGGCGCTTGCTGCGATTGCTCCACACGCAACAATGTGTGGGCAGTGGCCACAGCTTTTCTGAGGTCGTCAATTAAAAAGAAAACAAGGAATTTCTACAGATGGATGGTCATCTATTCTAAGAGTGCAGCGATTGGTCAATTGTGAATGCTCAAACATGATGTACTTATTAATTCCACTTCCAGTGCTGGGAAAATGATTTTTCATGTGTTTATTAGACTTTTGTGAAAGTTGTAAAAAAAAAAAAAAAAAAAATTAAGAATTATAGCATTAAGTGTCATATGCGAATGAGCTAATTCGCCAATGCATTATTCATAATGGTGACATTTGTGTCACACAATTGTATTGGCCACATTGCAAGTTATTTTTAAATAGTGACTGAATACAACAAATAACAAAGCCGAGCCTAAAAATGAAATAATTACATTTCATTATTAATTGAGGAGTTTTATAAATGATGCTGAAACAGAACATGTGCAGAGTAAAAATCATAATGGCCACATCTCAGCTGAAGGTCAACACAAAGTGAAGACTGACAGCAGCACGGGAGAAGTTAAACAGGAGAGATGACGAGGGCTACAAGACTGCAGCATGGTGGATGTCGGAGAAAACATGTCAGGTGGTCTTCATCAAACAGTGATTGAACAACCCCAGGTGGAACTGACTGATGAGGAAAGTTTGCCAGTTTGTCGGAAATGGACCCAAGGAGAGATTATACAGAGGAGGAAGGGGGGAAGAAAGAGAGAGCCTGACGTTTCCCGGGTTGGTTTTCAACACTTTAGGAGCGTTAATCATCACATTATTGTTGATTAAAGGCTTTTGCGTCTGTAATCACAAAGTTGACAGGCAGATCAAAGAGCCAAACACAAATTTCTTGCCTTTTAATTACTTGTACAACACCACACCTCAGGCAGCTCTTCCCTGATATCTTCTCAAACTCTGTGAAAACTGCGAAAGGAGATCTAACACTCGACTACAGTTCATTATCCAATAAAATGGGGAGATGGTGGGAGAAAATACACACAACCTCGTGCACACACAGGCGCATGCAACGCTTTCAGGCTTTATGATTAGTGAAGACCTGGGGGAGGCCTGCAGTCTTCTCTATTAACATGTCCCGAATTGGAACACCTTAATTATGTTTGTCAAAATCGGACTTGGCATCAAGCTCATTTGCATGTTTTGACAAGGCCTGCTGGGAGCCCCTTCTATTTTCTTCAGCATGCTAGGAGGAGTATTTATTACCTCCAACTGCCGACTGATAATAGGTCCTCACTGCTAAATGATCAAAATAACGCCTTGAAAGTGCCTGATTAGATTGGTCCACCCCAACTGTAACTGTAAGTTAGAGAGAAAGTTGGAAGTGATGCAAACAGCGTGTGAAGTACACATGAAGGGGACTCTAGTCTTGTTCACGACTCATGTTAAAGCTGAAGACAATGTGGCATCTCCTGCACCTGTACCGTTCCTGCCCAGCTGTTCCCCCGTCACGTCTTTTTTTTTTTTTTTTTTAAAATCATTTTAAACTTTCATAAAACATTTGGCGCTGCTTTGGAGGTTCTCAAAAGTCCTACGTTTCTTAGAACATTACAGTGCCACAACAGATTGCATGCCTCACTCGTGATCACATCCTGTTTGAATGTCGGAAAGAACAATGTAACACCCCCCCGGCTCAATAAGTGAATCCTCGTAACGTCAATAATATGTAAAACACACATGTTATGAAAGCAAACAAACAATCTGTGGGGACACGGTGGTGTCAGCGGTAATTTAGTGACGGAGAACAGCAGGGCATGAAAGCCACACATCAAACATTAGTGTGAACGGGAGGCGCAGGCCATTAGAAGTCGTTGCTGACAGGATCTGACGGTTATAGATTATTTTCTGTAAACTTTTAATTCATTATTATTCAGACATAAAGAAGAGAAGAGGACGCCAGGGCTAAGTGCTGTACTGTGGTCGCTCCTTCTGAAAGAAGCTGAATTTAAGATCAGATAATACTGAGCAGTTGAAGGTTCTCTACCCTGTGGGACGAATGAAACCCCCATTTTTTTCTATTCTAATCACTAAACCAAACCTTACAGACATTTCTCTAAATGGCAATATAATTCTGTAAGTCAAGAATTCTCCCTTTTAATTCAGTTTGAATCATTTTATCTTCCACTGAACAATCGTCAGCTGTAGCTCCCACCACTAGTTCCAGTGATGATTGAATTTGATCAAGCAACAGTGCAGCCTGTTCACAATCAGAAGGTTGTCTTTAACTTAAGGCTCATTCCAGCGCTCTGGTAAAATATCCTACTGATGTTGCAGGGGGAATACTAGGTTTCGAGGTAAATTTATCAGTGAGCAGATTTACAGAAAGGTTACCCCCACTGTAAATATACAAAACTCAGCACAATATATGACAGCATACCTTCTTAACATGAGCAAATAAAAATGGTACAATAGGAGTAATTCAGCTTATTGAAGCTAAAAATAATTCATACTGAATACTGAACATCACGTGAACTGCAAGAGCTACAGTACGTCAAGGAGCACCTGACCAGCACACAAAAAGGGATGTGTTGCATCTCAGAAATACACACCATTATCACATAAATATGATATAAGGGAGCACATTACTGCTTGGGTGACAAGGTGTCCGCGGTTCTTCATCATTAACTAAAACAGGCCTGGGTGAATACCCGACACGTCTGCCACCGTCTTCCACACTAATGAAGCATATCTAAGTTTTAAGACATGGCAGAACTAATTTAATCTACCTTCTAAGGGGCCTTAGCACCATCAAATTAATTATTCATAAAGGACACGATATCATAACTCAGTTGTCAACTCAGTAGCTGGCCCTCTTTTTTAACCTCCCCCTGCCTGTCTTCCCTTTTGTCTTGGACTCTCTGGTTTTAAAGTAAGTCCCGTGCTTTTAATCTATAACTGAGCAATACACATTGTCATTTTGAAGAAATAATTTCCTTTTCTTTTTTTAATGTGGTGAGGAGGATGACATGAGGGTAGGGAGCAGTTTCTATGATTGGCACAGCTCCCTGAGGGCTTTTTTTTTTTTTTTTTTTAAACGGCATGCTGCTGAGGCCAGTTCCAGAATAAGAGACACAAAGACAATCATCAAGACTGCGATATCATAAAATTAGATGGCGTTTAGTTCTGTTTAATGCACGCCACCTGGCAAAGCTGCTACAATCTTTCGACAGGTCGGCCACGGGAGGTGGGACAAAATGTATTTTGACACAAGCTGCTTCTTTCAGCCAAGTGTCACTATCAGCTCAGCGGTGGGATGATGGTATGTGACCCTCTTATGAGTGACAGCGACAGCAGAGGCGCAGCATGGCCACAAAACCCTATACACGGAATCTAATACTTATGCTTATTCGTTGAGTACATATGTGGAGCCTCAAAACATAAGCACATTGTTCCCATGGCCCCAGCCTCCAACAGCCAGAGTGGATATTGGATATATTTGTTGCGACATATAAGCAGAATGTAAAGAAGGTCTGATAAGACCAGTCCACAAACACTTGTATACACTGTAAATGTTTGACATGACTGTGCTGCAGCTGGTCAGAAGCCAGGATGTTGTTAACAGTATCACATTCGTTTCAGATGCATTTTGTTACGACTGTCGACAACCGACGAAAATTCTTGGCCGACTGAAATTTGAGCTACTCTGTAAGGAATGGACTGGCTTTGGATGGGTGTGAGTGTGTGTGTGACAATGTTTGTGCTGCCTCGGACACATCAAGAATCCCAAAGTGTTTTCCTGTCCGTTCTGATTAGCAGCGGCTGCAGTGGCCAAGAAACACTCAGTGTTTGATTATACCTTCGCCATGTCTGTTGCAGCATTCTACGTCAACCTGATGGAAGTGGTGAAGCTTGAACAGCACAAGAACCCAATGAATTTCGGTGTAGATCATTGTAGAATATCAAAAAGTGACATTTCTCAAACTGGTGGATGTCTGTGCCCCTTGAGGACCCTTTTTGGGGAGATCTGGAGAATTTGAGGAAAAAAAAGCACTTGATAAAATTGATGCATTATTATTATTTAAAAAACAATATGGATTTTTTTGAAACAAATCATCAGAACTGCGTTGAACTTCCAACGGCATGGGACATCAGATTTTAAAAAATCTCAAATATTACAAATATGGTGTGAGCTGCATCAGTGGGCAGTCTTTGCATACTCCGTCCCTGATTGTAATTGAGGCAGACGCATGACAGCCCCCTGTGTGCCCTCTCTGCAGTGGCCTGGGGCAGAGGCCATGCTGACAGAGGAGGCACCGTAGAGAGCGGCACAGGGTCCTGGCCTGGCACGGCCATTGCATGCTACCCTTCAGGGCGCTGACCCTCCCCCTCTGAGCCCGACACAACTTTCTCTGCCTCACCTCTGTCACCAGGCATCTTGGAGGCTAATGAGAGGGCAGTCAAGACTGCTTAACAATTCCACCACATCCGCTAGCTGGATATGTAAGCAGCTTCGTCAGTGTCTCCCCCTCAAGACCTTTGGTGAAATACGTGTCAGCCTGAGGAGACAGGCGCTCATCAACACTTTATACCTGGGAGGTATATTAATGCTGTGATGGTTCCACGGAGGAGGGAAGATAAAAAGGAGAGGGAAAAAAAGGAAAAATCTTTGTCTTTGCAGAAGGAGATGAAGGACAAAGACTTGGACAACTTTTGAGGATGTTAACTTGGACAGTGTTTGTGTGGATGCTGTGAAAAGATCCATAACAAAGGCCGAGGCAGAGACCAGGAAGGATCTGCCCCAAAGACACTGCGCTTTCATAGAAACTACTTGGTTGTTTCTGAAAGAATTTCCGCTTAATCAATAAGTAACTGAGATGGATGGGAATAACATGATGTTAAGAGAGACCAGGGGAGTTTCTGGGAGGAAAGAGAAGCATGTGAGAAAAGAATGAGAAAATGCCATTCGTTTCTCTGCACAGATCCTTTCCACCAGGAATCCAGATACAAATGAAGCTTCAATTCCACAAGTGGAGCTGCGAGTCTACAGGGGCCTTCTGCTATCCAGTTGGAGATACATAATTAAAGGAACGCGGAGAGGGAGCATGTTATTACCAATGTTTTCATTAGGCCAAGTTAACACACTGGTCTCCCACAAGACACACAGACAACAGGAAAGGAAGAGGAGGAATAGGATGTAGTCGAAAATTCTGCTCATATCACGGCAGGTTCAGCATTTTCCCGTTGTGGCCGTGGAGTGACTCTGAAAAAACATTTAATTTTGACATCAGAAATACGAAAAACCATGCACAGACCTGCTTTTTTCATGATATTTTCACTCTTTTCCCCCAACATCCAGGCTTAAATTAGCCAGGATTTTTAAGATCAGGGGCTGTTTTTCAGGCTATGAAAAATGGATTAAATGAAGAGGAAGTCTGGCCTAATGAGCTCCCTGGGCTATGGAGCAGCAGGGACTGCGAGGGGAAAGAAGGGAGATGAGGCAAGCCTTTGAGGAAGAAGGGCCACAGCCATGCCCAAAGTGTGCCAGCTTCTCCTCACTTTAGCGCCAATGGCACAGACGGCACCTGGGCAAAGCCTCGCCACCCTCGCCCGTGCCAAAGGAGAAAAGAGGCAGAGCAGCAAGTTTGTGCTGAACCGGAAAACTTATTTTTATTTTTTCAACATTTATTTTTGGTATTTTTCACGTCTTTGCTGATGACCCTTGATTGAGGGAATGTAATGTCACTCTATCCTGTGAACCAGGAAATATGAACATCAGAATAAATGAATTGATAGAATTATGTATCGTGACTTAGTTCTTTTCATCCAAGTTTGATTGAAACACTAGGAGACGTTAGCATATAAACTGATGACAAGTAGCCGAAACAATAATACCAATGGAGACAAACCAGCTAAAAGTGATCTCAGATTCCTTTTCTCCACTTCTGACATGATCTCGCACGTTATGGAATGCGCAAAGCTGGGAATTTTTACAGCTTCCACGATGAGAAAGACATTTGTCTACAGGATAGTGTTACATAGTGGCAGGTTGTGTTACAGTATTTTATAAGTATATGTTCGTGAAACTGTATTTAACTTTGCAAAGCAGCAATGTAGTGGCAGTACAGCGACTTGTAAATAATCACTTATAGATTACAAATGGGATGTCTGTCAAGCTGTGTCAGCGTGATCAAACAGATGTGAGTCATATTTTCAGAATAATACAGCTTCCTCATCATTTTGTACAGTGTATATTGGTTTTGGCTCAGACAGTCAGAGAGGCGGTTTGCCAACGACCATGGGACAAAGAATGTGAACAACTGCACAGCAGCCGAGAAGAGGAGGTGTGGTCTGTGAAGTGGTGAGAGGGATTAAGCTGGCAGGTAGGGGCTCCTGGATGCCAGCCAATGTAAAGAAAAGAGTGGGAGGACAAAAAGAAGACAGGAGGAGAGCAAAAATCTCTCATTCACCTTTAACAGAGACAGGTGAAAGGGAGCACAGTGCAAGACAGAAAAACAATGGAGAACAACAGCTATGGGAGCGGACGGCAAGGGGAGGGGGGTGTAGTTGGCACATTCTTCGGCTACTTTTCCTGACAGCGATTAGAACCTGTCAGAGCCTCTCAATCTGTCACTCCTCTGCGCTCATAGGAGGCCTGTCATTACAAATAGCCCAGATTAAAATACCACACTCCCAGGGCACAGGCCTTGACCCCCCCCATCACACATTGCCAAATGTCTAGCAAGACACTCACCCGCCCTGTCAAATGGGAGGAAAGAGAGCAGAAGGCTGGCGGGAGTGAGCGAGCACTTTTAGGGTGAGAGATGCTTAAAGAGGCTTGATGGGATGCTCACGAAACTTTAAATGGGGCAAAAACGAAGGAATAAAACTAGAAAATCCCTTGTTGAGCTATTTTAATGTCTGCTGCTGGACCCGTCATGGTCCATGGGCCAGCGGGTGAGAAACTTTGAGGGTGAGATTGCACAGCAAAGTTTCCCCAAACGCATTTATATATAGTTTATAGGGTTTATAGAATGAAAGTATGCCTGAGCTATAGGGCTGTGAAAACATGTCATTTTTGTGTTCTGGACCTGTGGAATGCCATTAAGTTCCTGTGACAAGAAAATCTGCAATTATTTGCGATTTTCTCAGAAACCATTATTGCATCAATGTGATGGAGTCAGAGCCTGTGGTTCCCGAAAATTTTGCAAGCAACGATGTATGTCACACAGCATTCACCAGAACACTGCATGACTAGTTAGGCGCCAAACTTTTATATATACATAATAAACAATTTGGGTAAAGACATGAAATCAAGTTCTCACTTCCCCCACTGAAATCTGTGTTCAAAATCGGAGGGAGCTGTCAGTCCTGATACTCGCCGTGTGCATTCGTCGGCCAACTAGACTATCACTGTCATACAGCTAATAATCAGGACAGTGTGTTAAACTTCTGCCTTTCTGTCTTAATTGGGAAAAACACAATATTTGCTGGACACTTCGGCACGCTGTCATTCACACCTTCTGTGCTCATTCAGTCAGATTTCTGTATGAGGCCAACATGCACACAGAGAATAATGAGTCCAATGTGGCCCTGGATCTATGTGGTGCCAGCGTGGATTGACGGTCCTGGCAGTGAAAAAAAATGACCTGTCTCAGCAAGACTGTTGTGTGTTTGTGTAGCAGCCACCACTATACATTGGAAGTGGAAGGCATCATTAGGGTAAGACGCAAATATTCCCATATAGCACAGTCAATAGCGCACACTCGCACACATGAAATGTAAAGAAAACATGCCCACTGATATTTTATGCCTCAATCAGAGCATGATGCTGCGGTCGCTGCTATGTGACAGTGGTGAGGAGGCTGTAGCAGAGCCAGACGAATGCCACTGAAAGAAAAAACACATGGTTTGTTTAGCTTTCTGTTGCCTGAATGTTAGCATATACACACTGAGTGACATGTGAAATCGATCCCAAAATACGACACCAGAGAAGGCTAAAATTAAGTGACAGTCTGGGTTCAACTGAGCTGAGTTCACTTTCAATCAGGCGAGGAAAGTGGAACTGGTGTCAGAAAAAACGGCTAAGAAATATCAGAAGAATAACCTCTGATGGGCAACTAATGAGAATATGTGGCATAAATGGATCATGGTTAAATAGAATATTTAAAGATGGTGAGTTCATAGACCCTTGACTGCAGCTTCCATGTATCAGAACGCTCCTGACAGACAGCACACTGATGTCCGATCATTGTTTTTATTTATTTTATTTTCATTTTCGACTTGCAATCAACTTCCACATAAGGCTCGTTTAAAGTCTTCAATTGAAACCATAATTATATAAAAGCTGCATGAACAGAGAACGTTACTGGACCAGCAACGGGGGTGTAAGTAAGTAATCTATTCCAAAAGAAAACTGGACAGTCGTTTTTTAGGTGACTATATTACTTATTATTATTTATTCAAGGTATCAACATTAATTTATTTCATTGTTTCATCAAAACGCAACTGACCAAAAGTCTTTAGAGTAAACAGACCTGTTGCAGTTTGGAACGGGACAGAATGAGATGTTGAATTTTGCAATGTTTCCAAAAGTGGGAACACCAAGTCATCAAGTCATACAACCTCACTTCTTCCCTGAGGTCTTGCACCCCCACCCCCACAAAAAAGACAAAGCTCTCCAACTAATTAAAATAACAAACAAAAACCCTCGGCCACCGTCTGCACAGTATTGGTACAGTATATCACCTCGACAGTACAAGCATATAATGTATAATGTATATCCCACTCGCCCACCACATGTGAAAATATGTACATATTCCAAAACAATGAGGTGGTGCACAAGTGCAAGTGGTAAGCAGGAGAGGGAAGAAGTGCGTGCGCATGTGTGTGTCTATATGTGCGGACCAACTCCTGATAGTGACCCCGTTCCTCATCTCCAGGGCATAAATAAACATGTGTGTGTGAGCACGCCTGTGGATTCTAATCAGAGAGAAAAGGGAATCAAATTTATTCTGCAACTGTCATTAATATTTCAGCTGTGTTACTGTAGCCCATGTGAAAGGCCATGAATGATTAATTTAGACATCACCTCTGTCACAAGCCCTTACCAGGCTCGGCCCATGATCCACCTTTGAGAATAGTAAACAAAAGGTGAGCTCGTTCTGTTTTTTGTGGTGGAGTGTGGGTTTGGACTGTTCCTGTCTGGCAGGAAGGAGGGTAGGGGGGAAGGGGGTGGGGAGGTGACGTGTGTGGTACGGGACAAAGTGGCGGCCTTTCTATTTCGAAAAGTCGATGAGTTGGGTACATAAACATGTAGGGGTGTCCCCATGCGATATCGATATCGGATATCGGTCCAGTATCCACCAGAGAAAGCAAGTATTGGGTTATCGAGTATTGGAGCAACTAAAATCTCTGATGTAAGCATTCAGAATGCCCTCAGTTGTTCCTATCATATATTGACAGTCAAAAAATGCACTTTAAAATATATATATATATATATTTGGATTTATTGAGATTATTTTTCATGACCTTCAAATGTATTTGTTATTTATTTTATTCAATTGTAGAATATTCGTATTGTTAATTCCTCTTGGGAGATCTATCTTATGTAACCCATTGGTTAATAATAAATGGGTCAGTTTTTCTCATACCCTCTGTTGCTGACTATAGTTCTCTGTTTGAAGAATATCACTTGAGCCTTTTCTAACAGGTCACACTACAAAATAGGTAAAAAAAAAAATCATTCATGCTGATATTGTATCAGATCGGTATCGGCAAATACTCAAGCCTGCAATGTCGGTATTGGAAGTGAAAAAGACACCCGTATGTACGTGTGTCTGGATGCATGTAAAAAGTGGAGCGGTGCGGCATCCCACTAATGTGTTTTATCAAAGAGGTAACTCCATATAGAATTCCATATGTTTTTCATAGACAAGAGCGCTGAAGATAAAAGCGGCAACAGCATAAAACAAATGCAACTGTTCAACCCATTAGTCTGCGGTGCAGCTACATCAAGAGCTCTGACACTGACAGGCGCACGGTAACGCCCTCATTCCACGTTGGTGGTTGAGCATCTCAGCTGCTGATGGATGGGGAGGCAACTGCGAGGTCCTATCAAGCTGAGATGTCCTTCATACGTGTGGTTTTGATTTGTGTTTGGGCTTTGTGTGACACTTGTCTGACAAGTGGAGATCATAAGAAGACAGGATCCATCTATCACACTGCTGATGCCACTGCTGCCTGCTGCAGGGCCTGAGGGCGTGGTGCTTATGTACGGTTTGTGTGTTTGTGTAAAGTTTGTGTAAGGCCTATAAGATGATTTTATTTTTTGTGCAAGAAAGCATGTGTGTATGTATGATGTATCAGAATTATAATTCTAGGTGCTGTGTGTGTGTGTGTGTGTGTGTGTGGCTACCTGCTGAGCAGAAAGCCCACAGGGGCAAATTGACGAGGCGGATGACACTGATGCGATGTGTTGGCATGTGCCCTCGGGTGGTTTTGGTGTGGTTGTCATTTTGTTGTTTTTCCACACACACACTCCCCTCCTCATCACACCTCGCATTATTCAAATAACACACCCCAAAGTTCAATAAATAAATAATGAAATCCCATCGAGATGGATTGATGAACAGTGATGGAAAAGTATTAGTTGTTGTTTGTTTGTTTGTTTTCTGCAGATTTTTCCATTGTTTGGACAAAGTCTTTGACAGGCACTTCTCTCTTGGGAGATGGAGCTTTCAGAAAAGGAAGTGCTGGTTTAGAAGAATGCTGTCTCGCTGAGCTGTGTGTGTCTGCCCTTGTGTGAGCGTCTATTCTCATTCACACCGTGGCAGAGCTTTTTAAAAATAAAGAAGTTATACTCCCTAAAATAGTTATCTGGATAAAGTGGACGTGTCGGTCAATAACTTGAAAGAAGCGACCAAATGTGTCGAGAGGTCAAAGCTCACAAGAAGAGCAGAAGAGCGCTATACATAATGTACAATGCGACGCGGTACAAACAACACTTGAAACATGCACAAAGAAAATAACAACACACACAAAACGGAAATTAGCATGATAGAAGAGTCAATACCAGTTCATAGATTTCTGAACTTTCTTCTCAAATATGTACATGTTACAACACCCCACCCTTTTCTCTTCACAAATCTCCATAGCTTATGGGACCTAAGGAGGTCAACACAACTATCTGAAACTTTCTTCTCTTTCCCCTGAAAAAAAAAATGTGTGGGACTTAAAAGCAACGGCAACTCACTGACTCTGTTCTCTATAGTTCCCAACGCCGATGCAGATCAATACGCAGCCATACATACCACAACCGGAACAACTCCGGTCAAAGGTTACTCCCTTTTCTCTGGTTCGCTCTTCATTTTATCAGGGCGGAGGAGGATGAGGATACGGAGAGAGAACCAATGAGAGGGGGAGAGAGAGCAAACAGCTGTGTAGAAGTAAGAGGAGAGCAAGAAAGATAAAGCTGAAATGATCCCTCTCTATAGTTGAGGATCTCTGTGTTAATGGGCTCTGACATACTGCCAGCAGGCCAAAGAGGGAGGGGGCTGGGGGAGAGTCGATAGCGGTGCACAGTAGTGGCCAGAGGCTAGCAGCAGTGGCTAGGCCAAACCCCTGGTACTAGCATGGGCTGGGGGCCGACTGCGAATCATTAGAAAGTCAATGAGTCCTTTTGCCCTCGCAGCAATGCTACCCATTCCAACCACTTCCGCGTATTCTGTAAAATATATACAGCATGTCGTATACATATATATTCATATGTTGCCGATTTATAAGGTTCACCCAGATCAAACTTTTGTGGTTTCATACAAAAGCCCTGCCTTGAATCCTCTCTTCATTCAGGCTGGAACAAGTGGTGGTGCTGGACTACAACTATCCTGAAAGAACCAAGAGGTTTGTTCGGCATCTTTGCCTTGCTCCTGCTGCGGGTCGCGGTTCATGCTGGAGCCGATTCCAGCTGGCCGAACGGCAGGATACCTACACCCTGGACGTGTTGCCACTTCGTCGTACAGACAACCATTTGCAATCACTTTCAAACCTATGGGCAATTTTGAGTGAGAGAGACACATGCTTTCAGAGGAAGCTTGAGTACCTGGAGAGAGCCCATGCAGATAGAGGGGGAGAGCATGAAAATTCCACACAGAAAGACCACGAATCGAACCGTGACCTTCTTGCTAACCAGCGCATCACTGTGCAGCCCAGAACCGATATTAGGCACCGGCATGCCTAATATTTTGTCCATCCTATCTGTTGGCATGACATTCCATCACAGTAACTCCTCTACGCACACATAAGTGGATGCTAGTGGAAAAGATGCTATGAGGGCCAAAACTTGACTTACACTTTGAGAGAGAGACACACACACACACACACACACACACACACGTTTGATGATGAGTGCCCCGTCAGACAGCTGTAGATCTCAGTCTTTGATGCAATGGCTCTATTATTAACACACAGTTCCTTCCTGTGCCCTACACTGGAATCATCCTCTCCTGAGACGCTGCACAAACTGCTCCCAGGTCACAATGGCTCCCCGGCACCTCACCTGGACCTCATGCATTTTTAAAAGTCTCCAACTGACACGTGGCACACAGATTCAGACCAGACTACAGAATGAGGCATTTATCTCTGCAAATGGAAACCAGTTTTATCAAACGTGCTTTATGTCGGTATACTTGTGTGTTTGCTTGAGTGTGTACTTCAACCAAGCTTTGCGGTGTTCGTAGTAAGTAGTAATTCAAGACCAAACCTGCTGGACCTATCATAATGGGATACATCAATGCAGTAATAATGTGCTATAAGTTAGAGTTCCAAAATCAATAAGACCTTAGCTTGGTGAAAGTTTTCCTGTTTTACAACCTGATGAGGGCCCCAGAAATATCACAACATGAACTTTGCTTGCCTGGTGATACTCTACGTCTCAGCTATGACCATTTCCTGCTAACTAGCCGTTGTGCTCTGCCTGGGTGTGTGGGTTTGTTGACTGCAGGTGTGTACATATCACATTCAAACACATTAAATGAGCTAAAGTATGGTGAATCTAAAAATCCAATCAATAGCCTTACAGCTTCTTAGCCTCTCTCTGATCAATATGCACACACTCAAACTTTTTGCCAGCATTACCTCCACCACTGTGGACATCGATTGAGTGCATTGATCCTGATTCTCAACCTTTTAGGGGCGGAAGGTATGGATATTTAGCACTACAGACCTCATCTGGCCCTCTTTGTGAACTCTGACCTTTGTGTTAATCCTTAAACAAAAGATAGAACTTATTGGAAACTATACAGTCTGACCTGGTATCGTCTCTAGGGTTTAGACAAGAGCAGCAGGGTGCTTGCCACCTTCTGGGTCTGGGGATCCACTGCAGGTTTAATCTGTGTTTTGTAAAATGAGCTAGACTTTGGTAGGGAACTTTGGTGCAAATGTGTGTAGAATCAGTCAATAAAAGCATTGAATGAACATGACGGATGAGATCAAGAGCAGAGGACATGGACACAGACCAGAATGGGGAGGAAGAAAAAGTAACCACGGGTCAGTGAGGGTGGGCCAGGACCAGGGTCTAGCTGGGGATCGACATTCACTGGGGCTTCTCAAAGATGTGCCGCCAAAGCCTTTGAAGAGATTATTAACACATTTTGATTTCTCTGGTCCACTTGTCACAGAAAATATAACCTTCATCAGGGCTGTATAAAATGGGCTGCTCCAGCCTCCCTTGTGTTCTTCCTCCCTTCTCTCCTCACAGCCTCTTCCATTGCCCTGGGATGGCCTGACTCAAAACGATTCACTAATTACGGTCTCAAACATCTTGACGAATCCACACTATTAGACAGGGGATACAAAAGTCACATAACACACACTCATGCCCCGTACTGTTGATCAGCAATAAGTGTGGGTGCTGAAAAACTTTTTCTTTATCACAATTGTACAGCGATTATTGAATGACCTTTCAGAGGCAAACAATACATACAACTGCTATTGCCGATATCTTGGGATCCAATTTCACAATAGGAAGCAAGGTTTACTTCGTTTTAGAACCAAAGCGATCAATTACTCAGTGCGGGCAACTTACTATTGATACTACTTAAATCAGAGCCATCCACTGTCGCTCATTAATTGCCAGGTTTCCCATGCCACCAGTTTCAATGGTGGGCCAAATCCTGGTTCAACTATTAAGACCAGTTTGGATCCATTCGATTTTACTGTTCACCACTAGTGACACCAAGACAGCTTTATACTGCTGGTGGGAAGTGGAGGCAGTTGGTGTTTTGCCCTGCGCAAGAGTTCACAATATGGACACGATTAGTACTTTGGAGTGCATGTTTCTGCACTTTGGAGGTCTACAGATGGTTTACTGTGCACTTTACACTGAAGTAAGGTGGTCATGGACTAAGCTTTTTATGGACTATGACTGAGAAGAAATGAACTTAATATGCCCATTTACGATAATATGTCCTTAATGACCTGGAGCCGGTGGACCAATCATTAGCATTTTGGCCCCCAAAGTCATGTCGACCACCACATTTTGAAAACAGAAAATATCAATTATCAATACACCTTTGAAGACAGAAACGGCTGCCTTGAATTTAAGTAATTAGGTGTGTTCGCCACTCACAGAGGGATGAGGAAATTGCACAGCTTTATTGGCTATGCAATGCTATATGCTATACTGGTGAAAACAAATCACAGATAAATGAGTCATTTCAAACTACACTGAGGGTGAATTAGTTAGAATTTAGTTTTAAAAACAAGGTGCTATAATTGTTATTGCATTCCAAAACACAGCAGTACACAATCAACAAGAGGCTATGGTGCAGTCAGGATTAAAGGGTATTGGTTTATTTTTACAGACTGAAACAGGAGGGGAGAAGCAAAAGTTCCATATAATTAAAAACAGTAATTTCGCCTTACAAGGGAGGTTATGCTACTAGTAGAATTTATGCTACTGACGTCTTCTGAGATGCAGATCTACCTACCCAGCTTTACACCTTGTCACTTCAAGACGGAGTGAAAACAGACAAACAAGCATTTCCTCCCTGAAAGAAGCCTCTTGCCCAGGAACCATAGAGACTAAACACAACTGTGTCTCAGCAGTAAAAGAATGAATCAAATGAGCAAAACAGTAGCTTTCACTCCAAGTCTTGTTGCTATTTACTGGAATAAGCACAGATAATACATAAGAGAGAAACGGCTTCTCTTTGTAGACAATTAACTATCCTGTTGGTGAAATGAATATTATCAACAGAATGGGAATGAGCAAAGGGGCTATTTCCGAACATACACATGATTTGTGGACAGGGCAAACATATTCAACATCAAAGGCTGCAGAGTGGGAGAGGTAAAAGTAGGCCAGGCCATGGCCTGGGAGAGAAGTGGAGGGGATACAGAGGGAAGTGAAAGGAAGAGGGAGAAGAGGCAGTATGCATGTGGTGAGAGGTAGAGAGAGAGGTTGGTCCCAGGCTGGGAAGAGCTCAGGTGTGAGTTGTGAAAAGGCACCTTCTGTTCATGGCTCTGAGGCCCCACTGCGGGAAGAGAGGGGCCTAGACAGACATGGGCCCCTCTTGTTTGGCCCAAATAAATCCAGGTGGTTCAAGATGTGTGACCTTGTCACTCAACGTAACTTCATCACCCTCAAACACATTTAAGGACATGTACTCGCAAACTCGTGCACTTGCAGGTTACTGAAATCTGACCATAAGGGTTCTTCAGCATGGTTGACTGGGAGAAAAAAATCTGCTTTCCCATAAGTAAGGACCTCTCCATTTTACCCAGAGTCAGAATTCATGAATGATGATTGCTTTTTTTAGTGAAGTTACTTTCTGTTTCGTGTCTTTGTTTGACCACAGAGACAATTCAGTTTAGTGGTGAGAATATTAGTAAGAATCTGGCATTCTGGATTTAAGCAGTGAGGTTTAATTCATCGATGGTGTGCGGTCAAATGATTCACAACAGGAAGGTCCGACCTTCCTGCCATCCCAGCTCCCTTTTTTGTGGCATTTCTCCTCATGTCTGTGTGGGTTTGCGCCAAGTATGCCGGTTTCATCCACCATGTATGTCAGGCCCAGACCACAGCGTCCATACTACCCGCTGTGACATAAAAGATGAATGTCTCCTCTTTACAATGACCATTAAGACTTTGTGCTTCATGTTCTAATGTGGTTTCCACTGTAACATCCAAGTTAAAGGATGCTCAGATGAATTGCAAACTTCAAATATAAGGGCAAACAATAAAAACACATTGCTTGAATCTCAAAAACAAAAAAAACCCAAACAAACAAGAACACCCACTAGTCCAGCTGAGGGAAAATCTGATGCAGATATAAATCATTCTAAGATGCAAGATCAGCTAACACAGTGACCACCTTCTTAACAGTTTTGATTCAGAGGGCTCTTTGATTTCTGTTCTGCTGCTGCCATTTACGATCACTGTACGACGAGTGGGCTAGGGCAGATGGATTTCGATACTGTGCCACTGTTCCTCTCCGCTTTGGAAAGTACAGCGTTGGCTGCACCAACTGGTCGTCAAAGGCCTGTACAGTTGCTGACATTCTGAGGCACAGGAAGCTTTTTTTTTTATTCTTTTTTTAATGGTCATTTGACATCATACGGCACAGATTACATGTAATAAGATAAAAGGCGAAGATGTATTTTGGGGTTCACAAATGTGACAAAAATGACCTGCGTCCGCCTAAGGTCTATCTTGACAGACGAACAGAAATATTCCCCCGCAAGAATTCTGCTCAAACCACTCAAATCAATGACTTCAAAGATAGAGCTCACATATCCAGACTTGTTAAGTTAACTGTAGTCATACTGCAAAGGTAGGGTGCCAGAGCCATTGTTGTCACTTGGCGATGCCTGCGTCTAAATTGGGAGTGAAGGCTCCCCAGGAGAGATGGGTGAACCTGTCACAGAAGACCGAGAAGTAGAAATGTTCAGAAATGCCACAGCCACACAAACATGAAAACAACACGGTATCTCGATATGCTTAAGATCTTAATCATCATCTGCTCTGTTCTTTTACTGTGTATAGGTATGTGTATGTGTGTGTGTAGTTCACAACAAGGACATCTGGGATACAATTATCCCAAGGCTCTCTCCCGCACGTTCTCTTTCTCTGAATTTGCATGAATTCCATACATCTGGCCTTTAAAAGCCAATAACAATTATGCACTGAGCTGGTTGTTACAGTGCAAATTCAACCAGCCACTAGTCTAAACAGCTCATTAAAATAGCACAATACCTCTCTTCAAGCACACAGGAAAATTGGCATGCAACTCTATCTCTGCAGATTCATATGGTTGTGAATGTCCATTCTGGGTAATACAATGAATGCAGTGTAGCTTTGTGGAGAAAGTGAATGTACTGTATATTTCTGTTTGATTCTCTGGCGTTATTTCTTGCACAGGCTTCAATGTTTGTTTTTTTTTCCCCCTTTGTCCATAAATGCCTGAGAATGATGCGTCTTATTATTCAGGAAACAACCACACATTCTCTGTATGCTATGGCATATAGCTGTGTGATTTATTATCTCCCTTTTTATTTATCTCCCTTCTAATACATCTTTATTCAGCCATTTACAATGTAGCAACAGCTTAAAACATAATAAACAATATAAAATAATCAAAAAAATTTAGGTCCTTACATAAAAAAATACATTCATAGCAGAAAATTCAGATTCCTATGTATATATTTTTATATTTTTAATAACTGCATACCTACTGTAAGATGGTCTTCCCCTACCATTAAAAAGCCTTCTGTTTGTAGTCATAACTGCACACATATTCACATCAAACCTGAGATGGGCCAGACCAAGGAAAGCGTCCCTTAGGCCATCTTAGCCAGTCCTTCACAACTACACTTTAAAAGATGGGCGACAGTACAGTACGCCGCAGTTGGCCTTGATTGATGATTGAGTAACCCAAGATCATAGATGTGCTCAGGGAGGACTTGCCGGTGCAGAGCTGTGCATACATCAGCCCTTCAGGACTACTACGACATATATCATGCAGGGAGACTGACTGATGTGAGCATGGGGACTATGTAGACCACTTAAGGGAAGCTTTCTACATGGCAGTCAACAGTCAAAGTTGAACTAAAAATGATTACAGCACAGGAAAGGGACAGCTTTGTTGTTATCAATCACATTTTATCTGAGGCTGGAAACGGTGAGGTGCAGAAAGCAACGTGCAGATATTACTAGAAGACACCCACAGACGTGCACACTCACAACTGCACACACATTAACTTGGGCTGATATTTCTGACAAGCGCAACTACAAAAGCATAACTCAGTGGTAAATAAATAAGTTCATGCTGTCTGTATGCATTCCCTTTTTAGGAACTCTTGGGCTCACATAGACCCGTCCAAAGGATTTTACGTGCGTTCGAGCATGCACAGAGGCCCCCTTTTAGCACCCTCTTACAGACTGAGAACAAGCAGCGCTTCCCTGGAACAGCAGCTCAAGGGCGCAGCCTATCTACCGAAAGAGAGAATGCAAGACCGGAGATGTGCTCAGGATTCAAGCAGCCGGCCAGCCGCAATCCAGTCAGCACCTCGGTTCATTTATATGGAAGTCAAACTGTTTGTACTGTCAAGGTTATGTTATTTAACAGGGGAACAGGGTGAGGATTGAGATAGAGAAAAGTTGCAGGAAATTTAAAATTCTGCAGAATGTTCCACCAACTGGGGTTTCCATAAGAAGTACAGGGAACTGAAATGAGACCATTTAATTTCAATCCAGCAGAGGACAATTCTTTGAGACCAAAATCTCTGAAGTCTCTGTCATTCAAAACAATGTGATGAACGCAGCAGTGATTTTTTTCCCTGATCTGGCAACAGAGCAAGTACAAATTGTGGTCAGTTTTGTTTAAAATATGACTATCCTGTATGTGTACACTAGTCACCCATAAATTATATGCACCATGCCAGCATGATGTTTGTAGCCTGCTTTGCTCAAAACTGTGCATGAGAGTCTCCTGTCCCAAAGCAACCGGCACACGCGCGTGTGCGCACAAACATGCTTGAGTAGCACGCAGAGCACTCCCGAGGTTACCCCCCAGGACAAAAGCTTTACCATCCCACTGACTGGCAGATGGGCCAACCAGCTGACATCTCGGACCGGCTCTGTTTCATGTTCCCTGGGTGTCTTAAATAGGCGGGCACCCTGTCTGATGGGCACAGGACAGCTAAGAAGGAAACTCCTTTGACAGGGAAAGGGTGTGTGTGTGTGTGTGTGTGTGTGTCTGTGGGGTGGGTGCTCCTTGGGGCTACCATTGAGGAAAAGAGGCACAAGGACAGACGGAGATGGCTAATGTGCTTCACCGTGTTTGTGCAGTATAATTGTATGTCTGGCATGATGGGAGACTGAGGGTGCATCTTCAGAAGAAGGAGATTAATAAGGAGCTAAT
Source organism: Aeoliscus strigatus (assembly GCA_901007665.1). Classification (NCBI taxonomy): domain Eukaryota; kingdom Metazoa; phylum Chordata; class Actinopteri; order Syngnathiformes; family Centriscidae; genus Aeoliscus; species Aeoliscus strigatus. The sequence goes on from CAAKHB010003841.1 coordinate 61,843, forward strand.
GACTGGATGATGCCCTGTGTGGCTTTCTAAACACGGGAGAAAATACTCCCATCAAGGCTAAAGGTGTCAAGAAGGTGTACTTTCAGAGATTTAGATCATGTAATTTAAAAGTATGAAGCAACGGGGTTTCACTGAAACATCAGTGTGACTTAAAGCTGTCGGCCAATGAGCACCACTGTTCCTATCATATATATAAGATAAAAATATAAAATGTTGTTACCACTTTTGCAAACCAGATAACATTATGGTTAAATATGAATCATAAATACATATAGTCACAGTTTGCTGGAGAGGGCAAAAAACCTCATATCTTATTGATAAATTATGAAGCATGTGTTATTATTAATTATTATTATTATTATTATATGAAGAGACTATTTGTAAATAAATAACATATCAAAATTAATTCTTCTAAAATTGACGTTTAAAAAAATATGAAAAATATTATATATATATATATATATATATATATATATGCAGACCCAAAAAAAAACTTTAACTTTAAGTTGAAAGCTTGAATTATTAAAATGATCTGTATTTTAATTGGTATTGGTAATGTAAAAAAAATACAATGACCTCACCTCAACTGACTCATACTGACATTTAGGAGTGAATGGAAAAAAACTGAAGGCGAACTAACAGACGTACATTCCCCTTTTCCAATTTTCATCATTAAAATGCTGCATCAAAAAAATCCCCCATTTACTGTGTCTGCCAGTTTGACAGAAGACTCGCTGTGAAGAAACACTGCTAATAGTGTTTGACTCAGTTGTCATTACTCAAGTGCTTTGTAGTAGTTTGCCTCTTGCCTTTTTTTTTTAATAAGGTGGCTGTCACTTTACGAGGATGTCAACGTGAACACATGTAAGGAAGAGTACTGGTCAAATAAAAGCCAGGAGATGTTTTTGAATTGGTAAACAAGTCAAGAAAAAAAAAAACAAAACATTTTATTGCAGCTGCCAACATCTTCATCTCATGTTTGTATCAACACTCTGATAAATATCATTTTTTTATTTTTATTTTTTTTTTTAATTTATTTCATCGTCAGTCCTTTTGTCATCGAGTGTGTCATTCTCATCACTGATTTAATATTTCTGATATACGTCCCCGGGTGACAAGGTGGCACAATTCTCTCTCACAATCACTCCAATACTTTATTTCACTTTTTCAACCCCCACCCTTTTCCGTTTTTAATATTTCAGCGCCTCAGATGTAGCGGCTCTTTAAAGCCACCCATGGGGGCTCAGAGTCCTCGCTTTTGTCTCCCATTTTCCTTCTGAAACAGTTTTTCTTTAACCCTATGCAGCTCTTCACAGTTGTTGTCTTAGCTCTCCTCACTGTCGCTCTTTCTACTGCGTTCCTTTCCTCCACCCTCCACCACCACCCCCAGCTTTCTCTGTGTCAGCCAGAGGTCAATGCTACACTTTTTTCTTCCGTGTGGAAGGAGGCAGGGGGTATCTTTTTAGTTATTGTAATCTAAAAATAGAAAAAAAAATCTGTTATAAGGTTGGGACTGAGGTGTCTTTATAGATATAGTGGCTTTACACTAGCAATGGAAAGATATTACAAATCTTGAGATAAGCATTAGATTGGACCAATAAATGATAAGGATGAGGTTTGATTGACAATGAAAGACATACATACAAGGTGCTAAAATGACAGAATTCAAGGTTAATCTTATGCTGTTTTATTAACCTTGAATCCTGCATGTTGAAATAATCATTACTGTGGCCTTCATTCGGGTATTTGAAAGAAATGCTGATCTGGCTCACATTTGTCCAGCTGATAAAGTCAGAATTGCCTTGATATTCCAGCGGTGATGTGTGCAGGAAGTTATGAGTAAGATCATTCTTAAGCTACATTTTTTTTATCAATTGTCACATTGCATTAAATGTCAATCCAGGGTCAATAGCAAAATGGAAAATGGATGTTTCTCTCAGCAACGTTGCCTCGTGTGTGAGCTCCAATGAGGACTTTAGTCAGATCATTATTTCCGCGAGTCTCATTAGGCTCAGACCCGTGCTGAAGCTAATAACTGACTAAAGGTCTAATTATTAGATTTCCTTGTGATTTCATTAATATTTGCAAACACCTCTGAGAGCGTAGTAGATAGCGGACTCAACCGAAGCACCACCAAGGGTTGATGCGTGGTGTAAGGTTCATTAACTTGTTGCCATCTTTGCTGCCTCATTTAACCTAAGCTAATATTTGGATTTGGATTTTTTTTGTTTTTTTTTGCGAAGACACCTGTCATGTCGCCGACCATCAAACGCACACGGGGGGGAAGAACGCACACACAAACACATCCTTGAATCTGTTGGTTGAGCTCTTCCATTGAGGGTCCGTATGCTAGCTGGCCATTGTGCACCCGCGGCCTTTTGTCTGCGCAGCCTGAAGCTGGTGAAGGCACCTTAGCTACCGCAGTTCAAGCGTAAACAGTGTTTTATGCTCTATGATATACACTGTTGCCAGTGGACCCCTAAATCCCTGGAACAGCTGAGTCCTAGGGTGTCAAAGATAATGGCGATTTATTGCAGTGCTAGGCTTTCTCATTGCCACTCCTGCCCCCCTTTCCAATCGTCCCTCCGCCCTCCCGTCCCTCAAACAGATTAAAATTAAGCCGTAAACATGTGAGGAGGGAATTAACACATTTAGCGAGTCTCCTCTTCCCACATCCCATTTTCGCTCCGGAGCGGCTGATCCCCGCAGAACGCGGGTGCAATTTTAATGACTCGCAACGTTTTTGAAGTCCACATGAAAAAAGAATCGCTCGCCGTTTGTGGCGGCGCTAGATATGGCTGGGCCATGGCCGGCCGTGATTGGGGGGGACACACGCCGCCGACTCGGACTCCAGGCTCTTCGATAGGATCGGTGTCATTTTCCTCTCCACGATAACACGCCTTGCTGACAAGGTCCGATTAGGAGAGAAAAAAAATCATTATTGCTACGCCTTTCATCCACCAGGGGTTTACCGATAAACAGCTCACCCACGGCTAGATTTTCGGAGAACTAGATGTTATGCATTGAAGCATATATATATATATATATATATATTTATTTAGAAAATATAGTTTCAAACTGAAAACTTCAATAGTTATTTTCTTTAAGAAACGCGAAAGAAAACAATACTATCCTTCTTAAAACATGTTTTACAGGCTTCCTTTCTCACTAAAAATTCAAGCTGTGAAATATTTAAGTCCTAGCTCTCTGCACCATTAATCAAACAATTATCAAATAACTTCATATTCTTTTTGAAGACAATACAACATTCCAATTGTATCAGCCTACAAAAAAGTCATTTATTATGCTATACCTCAAGGAAATCCACTTTAGCAAACTGTCCTTTTAAAAAAAAGAATGAAAAAAGAGCTCCTTAAAATATTCAGACTACAATGTAGAACATAGGGAATAAAATAAGTTTGAAAAGATTCAGCTATGTGTTAATGAAAAGATTTTCATTGGATATGTACTGTGTGTGTATACACACACACACACACACACACATTAAAAAAACTGTCAAATAGCTTGAATGGTAAAGTAATATACATTCAAAAACAGTAAAATAAATGTGCTAATAACTATAATTATTATAATAATAGAAGTATGAGATTATAAGAAACAACACTTTACTTTTAATGATAAATTACAGATAACTGGGAAAATGTCCATAAAATATCATTTTTTTTATTTTAACTTTTTAATATGAAAGAAAATGTGTTTTACTTTTATTGTACACAATTATAGCTCAGCTTTACACATCTATGAATGAGCCCATTGTAAACAAACCCCCCCCCCGCCGAATAATAGCTTCAGCTTAAAATAACACTCTTCATTGAGGATTTAGAAATGTAAATGATTATGTCATTTGCTAAGTGTTTGCTTATGGATTTGAGGAAGGAGTGCCACTTTGGTGGCCTAGCCCCAAAAGAATCCCTGAGTCTCATCTTTAAAGGGAAGAAATAAAGCAAGTGGGAGAGAAAAAGAGAAAGAGACGAAGATGGAGGGGGAGAGATAGAGAGTCGGGACAACTGTGCGTTGTGTTACTGGGCCACTCCAGCGCCCATGGACTCACAGCAAGACTCAAAGCTGCTCTCGGCTTCAAAAGGCAGCCATGAAGATTTTTTTATGTTTACAAGAACATATTTATTTATTTCACGTCACTTTGTCATTTATCTATTTATTTCTGGCTGTCCCAGCACCCCTTGTTGTACCATTGGAACCGTGCTCGATGACGCCAACACACTCGCCCGCCCCTCTTTTCCCCTCTCTTTTAATACCGCTGCAGCTGAAAATCAAACTGCTTTAAAACAAATTGATGTACTCTTTAATATAGTCGTCACATCATCACAGGGCCCTCACACGTTCTGCCTTGGTGACGACGGCGGGGTTGCTTAGCTTAGCCCTGCGATCGCTGCCACTTTGTTGGTCGCTTCAATGATTTACTACAAAAAAGGGGGGGGGGTGTGAGAACGGGAAGAGAGAGAAAAGAGGAGAAACAGAAAGAAAGTCCCCTGGATCATGACTGAGTCACTGCCACCTTTGATTGACAACGTCTAATCAGCTTATCTCCGTCCTAATAAAGTTGATAGCCCGCAGTGCTGCTCTCTACCTGGCATGGTGTGAACTTTGGGCTCGACTGGGGCCCCTGGGGGCCAGGCCCCGACCCGTTCTGTCTGTCTAAATGGGACTGAAATCAATCTCTAATGAGCTGTTTTCATTTCACTGTATCGATTACAGACTCCATAACACCAAGGACACTTCCCTAGGAAGGGCTGTTAGCCTCTTGCTAACCTAAGCTTTAAAACGCTTCTGCCTGACGCGGTCTTTTGTTTCAGGAGCTCAGCGGCAAAATATTTGTGCGAAACGAGGAAGTATACAGGGGAACGAATTTAAAATCACTAAACATTTGCCAGTTTATGTCATTTGTTCATTTTTGTTACAATATTTTAAATTATAAATCTTTAATGACATAATAGTTGTAAACACTTCCTATTTTAGATTGGATAATGAATTTTGAAAGCTGTTTGAGACGTGTTTGCCAGAGAGCTACAGCAGTAGTAATAGTTATTAATAATAATAATAAGAATTAATAAATTAGAATCAAGAAGTTGGCACGTTTTAAATGCTAGAACAGCCCTTTCCTGACATCACATCTATTTCTAAACAACAAGATCATAAATGATTCAGGATATTTTCAGATGGGAAGGGACAGACTAAAATATGGCATGTCTTTGATTTAACATCAGTCAAGACTCTACATTTGGGCATTTCAAATGCCCCAGACTCAAATGTCCTTAAATTGGCTAACTGCATTCCCTCCCTCTTTATTTATAGGGCCGGCTTGAACTCCCATGTCTGCTTGTTGCTGTGTCTGGACTTTTAAGTCAGTGCTCTTCACTAACGAACTTCTATACTTTATTTATGAGACAAACGGAGAACCCTGGTTCTTGAGGGTGCGAGCGGTAAATAGCTTTGCATGTTTAAAGACTCTGCTTTACATCCCTCTAAGGGCTCCTACAGCCTTTTGACAAGTCTTTGTTTTTTACTTAATACACTGGATACATTGAGAATGATGGCAGGGAGTGGGGGGTGTTAAAACTGATACTGTGGAATTGCATGAGGAGCCATCATTTGTCAGAAAATGGGTCCTTAAATGTGACCTAGAAGCATCCTAGCTTTTTAGTTCCTGGTCATTATGAAATATATTGTCAACTCTGGAGAAAAAGGGGTTAAAGCTGAGTTCCTACACCATTTCTTTGTTCAGGGTCTCTCTCTTTGAAATAAAATGTCTTTTAGTTCCCCTACTCCCTGTGGTCAATTACAGCTCTTAAAGGCTACAGTGTCATTGTGGATGGAGGGTGCAACTTTGAATTACTGCAAAAATAACGATGCGAAACTGCTCTGGCACAAAGTATAGCTTAGATGTCTGAGGAGAGTTGAGGTTTTCCGCATGAAATGTATTTACAGAATGACTAGAAAGCGTCTGCTCGGAGAAACATTTAACACCCTAATTATTCTTGTTTAAACGTCTATGAATGTAACACCTCTGCTTGAGAAAACTCAAAGCCTGGTCCTCACCCGTTTTCTGAGCCATTTTTATACTGTGCGAGTATACAGCCACTGTCATTTGCTGGTTGATGATGTGAAAGAAAAGGAACTACAAAATACACAGCCATTGTTGGAAACAGTAGCAGTTTGCTTGCAAAGGAACAAATCCCAGTCTTTGGTACTTGTCTTATTAGAGAACTATAAATAAACAGGCTTTCATACAGATGTCTAATTATTGCTGGGACGGCATGTATTTGAGGACGAACCAAGCTGGTGGATAAATATGCCGACCTATTGTAATTAGTCTGGTGGAGAACTGCGTATTCTGTTGCATTTTGTGCACTTACATTCCATGTGTGACCCGTTGCCACTGCCATTTCAGGCTGTGCATCAGAGCGGAGGGTTGGTATCGACAGCAGAGTAAAGGAAAGGGTCATGGATTAAACACACGGGGCGAAGCTTCCCCACCAAACCACAAACACACCCCACGGTTGTCGCGGACCAAACCAAGTCGGTAGGACTGAGGCAGGATAAACGAGCATTGTTCTTGGCTAGTCGCGCACACAGCGGAGGAGTCAGCCACCAGTGATGCAGGGTCAAGGGGCATGTGGCCGGGCCCTGGAGGTACTGAACACTGTTAAGCCATGGCCCACTTCTTTACCGCCGATCAAACTGTGAGGTGCGACATCAATATGAGCCACTCCAGGAAAAGATTACAACTGGGTTAAACCAAAAAAAAAATAATCTGTTGGCTTTCTCTGAATTTTACACGGTGGAGGAGCTCAGATCATTTCAGAATCCACATTCTTAAGCAGAGAATGCAGATTGTATTTATGAATTTGTGAATAGTTACAGTTAGAAGGGAACATCAAAAGCTGGTGGTCTGTGTGCGAACCTTCCTTGACTTGAATTATTAAATCTGTCAATGTCGCACACACCAGCCACCCTGCGATTATAGTGTAAATTGACAAACTTTTTCAAAACTACAACGGATGCCACCGAAAGCTGGTTGATACTTCAAGAATGAGCTTTGATACATCTCTGAGGAATACACTGTGCCTCAATAATGTGGTGACTGTCAGGAGGGAAGACAGGATGAAAAATATGCTAACTGGTTAAATCTATTTAAGATCCAAATGAATTTATTTTCCTTTTATATGATGAAAAAAATCACCTTGATAATGAGGAAGAAGATAGTTTGTGTTTTTTGGATGATTTATTTAGAAAGTGATTTTCTGTTGTTGTTTTTTGTTTTGATTTATTTATTTATTTACTCCTCTAGCACTACTGAAATTAAGGACTTCAGGACTTAAGGAGGAACACTGACGTTCACAGACCCCCTGTCTGTGGAACAAAAAAAAAAGCCACCACCCAACCAACACACACACACACACACACACACGTGAAACACACACGGATGCACACTGCTGTAGCTATGCATGAATTTTCTTCGGGAGCAGAGGAAGGAGAAGCGGCGCTCGATCTGTCGCCTGCACGCCTCTCTCTCTCCCTCCCTGGCTCACCTTTGATGTGCTCCTGAAAATGTCATCAGGCGTCAAGGAACGAGTTTTTTTTTTCTCTCTCCACAGCCCGCACCCCCCCCCCTCCCGCCCCCCCCCCCCCCCCCAAAAAAAAAAAAATTTCC
>CAAKHB010003841.1:72797-85368 GCA_901007665.1 Aeoliscus strigatus
GGGGGGGGGGGGGGGGGGGGGGGGGGGGGGGGGGGGGGGGGGGGGGGGGGGGGGGGGGGGGGGGGGGGGGGGTGTAGTGGTGGCAGTGTATATGTGTGTGAGATCATTAGAATAATGCGCCCCGAGTAAGACAGTGAAACAGAACCTAAGGGAAAGGGTGAGAGTTCAACCACTAATGGCAAGCTGTGATGGCCCTAATAATGAAACAATCCATCCATGATGCCAAGAAATACAATGAAAAGAAGCATGTAAATTGAAAATAAACATGTTGGTAAACTTCAGGTACTGGAGAACTAAAGCAGAAGAAGAAATCGGGTGACTCGAACAGTCCAGAAAAGCTATTTGCTGTTCAAGTTTACACCCACATGATTGTCGATATATTCAAGGGTTGTCAGCATTTTCATCATAGAATGTGTCCAGTGTTTTCCAGACCCTGCTGTGTTACAATGCCATATCAAGGTTTGGCCCCTGCAGTTCAAATGATATTAACAGTCTGAAACCTTCAGAATAAGGCAAAGACCTACATGCACGCCAACCTAGAGGAATCTACGATACTGGCTTGCAATTTATATCTGTCATTTATCTACAGTACAGAGGAATATGAAGGGTCTCCTCAAAATATTTGATCATCCCATGCAGGCTTCTAGCAAAGGTTTTAAATATAATATATGATAAATATTGTGCAACTGTGAGTGTCTTGGTGCACCACCCCACCACCATCATTTCTGTCTATGCATGTATGCCTTTTCATCTGACACCTACATTTTGAACAAAGATCTTCTTAGCAGCCATGAAAATGGTGTTTTTTTGTTGTGCTTTTTTGCGTCAAGAAACACTCTTCAGTTGTAAGTTATTAACAGGGAGCCCCAGAACAATGCAGCTGTAGCTCAAAAGAAATCTCTCCCCTCTTCTTTCGTTCTCCTGCCTTTTTTCAATATCAAACACAGGCGGTTACTATCACCATTTTCCAAAGTTCAGATGATTTCCTTATTATTTCAATAAGGGTGGGAGAGAGTCAAAGTGAATAATGATGACAGCTGTGATTCAGACTGACTGTGTGATCTTCTGTGCCGTTTGTTTGGGACTTGTAAGACGAGGAATTACAAGTGTCAAACAGCTGTGAATATGGGTACTAAATATTTAAACATGTTTTTCAGCTGAAGAAAAAAAAAGTATAGTTTTTTTTTTTTTTTTTTAAAGCAAGGCTTAAGTGTGTATAAGCTGTGCCAGCCTTTGATTCCAGTGCAGGGAAAAACAGGAGGGTAAGAGACTGCAATGGAGATGGCGGAGAGGCGGATTCAGGCCATTCAAAAAGAGGCAGACAGGTGAGGTAACTCAAGATGTCTTCTGACCCTCAGGCTAAGAGGAAATGCACAAAAGGGTGGGAGGAATAAGGGGAAAACAAAAGTACAGCTGAATAAAAGGAGGAGGGGAAAAAAAAACATGTCAACATGGCCAGGCTGGTGCTCTAAATTATGAACAGCTATGAATGGACAGGCTTTGATAGGAATTGAATTACTCAGCTTCAAGAGAAAGCAGTATGAACATGGACTTACTGTAAGGCACTTCGTGCCCCAGCCTGGGTTTAGAATGTCATTTACAAAAAAAAACAAATGTTGGATTGTTTGAATATCTAATAATAGAAGAGATACCTGTCCTACTAGTCTCTCTGGTGCTGAAGTTTAGAACCAGAAGTAAAAAGGTTGAAGGTTGAAAGAAACTGAACATATGGACATGTTGGATGTATTGCTTGTCATGGCAGCCCCAAATGATCAAATGATTAATTTCTTTGACGCTAGTTGCTTTGTCTGTGTCTGTCACCTCAAAGACACACAAACTAGCCAACAGCCCAACTGTTGCTGGACCAATGATATTTTTATGGACAGTAATATCATAGCAAAACAACAAGTCAGCTTGGGATCTTTGGCACCAAGATTTCATATTATCTTCATATGATTAAACAAAAAATAGATTGGTCATATATACTGCACAAAACCTAAACACTTGTCCTTGAGCATTATAAATGACAGTGTCAAGAATGAATGTGGATGGACAAGTTACTTTCATTGTCATCAGGGATTACATTACCGGACAAGAATAAAGGATAAGAGAATAAGGAAGACACAGGCCTTTCATGATCATGGAAAAGCCATGGTCAAACGTGAGCAAACCTCACACCAATGACACGTGAAAACAGCGTGATCTGCTTCTGTTAGACACTGTATAGGAAAGGATCCCCTATCCATGAAGCCCATCAACCTGCAGCTTACGTGGGTTATAAAAGCCTCTTTTAGCCTCTAGTGGCTCGTTAGTAGGCACATACCTGCAGGTATAGGGAAGATATGTGTTGGCAAAGGCCTGACAACAGTCAGTTTTAAGACACTGCCAATGGTGAATGGTCCATTACACTGGATGTGGCAGAATGGGAACAAAGACATATACTGAATGGTTTGACATGTTAATTATAAATGGCAACAGGAACAGCTTCACTTCGGTTTTTCATATTTGTCTTGAAAAAGGCATATCAGACATGGTATGTCTTTCTTATACTTGAGGAGTAATCGGCCATCAGTAAATTCATTATCTTTGACTTGGCCTTTGCGCTCTTCAATCAGACATGCAAAAAAAAAAAAAAGTCTTCCAATGAGCTGATCTTAAATTTTCTATGGTTGGAATGAGGGGAAATTAAGATTTCAGTGGGAAAGCAGGGGAGCACTTACCTCTTCACGTAACTTTATCAACTGCATCATGAGAGCAAAAGGAAGAAGAGGAAAAAAAGATAGAGAGGGTGAAAGAGAGATACAAAGCATTAACATGTCAGGGAGAGGATCAGTCATGTGGCTGGGGAGAGAATTAACCTTGACGATGTTTCTGTTTGCATGTTTAGCATCTGGAAATCACAAGACAAATACATTAAATGAAGCTGAGCACGCCGCTCAGGCTGACTTTTTTGAACAAACAAAGATCAAGTCGTGGTGCTGTCACATTAAACAAAGAGAGGAAATGGATCGCTCGACTCGCTGTATCAACTAACATTATCAAGCGAGTCACATCACAGAAGTTTATATAGCAAGCAAAGAGGGGAAAAAAGTACACGATAGTCTGCAGTGAAAGTATTTTCTTAAATGTTTTGGGGGAAATATTTTGTATCTGTCATTTTGCGAGATTCTGTGGAAAAGGGATAAAAAGAAATATGTGCCCTTTGGAACCCAGCTGGAAAAATGCTGAGCCACTGTTTATTAATGCTGATACAATGTCAATATTTTATGACGCAAATGTAATTCAGTTAAGGTGTATTTGTGTCTTTATAGATTGTACATACAGTGCACATGATGATTGCGACAGCTACAGGTCGTGAAACATTAATCTTAGCAGAGCTATACATTTTTGATGAAAGAGAATAGAAGATTTTGAGTAAATAAAAAATGCTACTACTATTCCCTGTATGGGAGAAGCTTACATCTGTGATAATGAATGAGACATTTGAGGGGAAGCACTATCCCATATGCCATTAATTATGCCTAATCACAATTAGAAAGGTTGCCTCATCTTAAGTGAGGGCTGGGGAGAGAGAGGAGAAGGAGAGGCTCATGGTGGGAATACCACACGTTTTTGGCAGAAATGGAAACGACACGTTCCTGACTTCCTCTTTTTTTTTTTATCTAAATTTTTAGGAAACATGAAAAGTTTGCAGATCTAAAGCTAACAGACACGCTGAGCTTACAGTTCTTAGATCTTGAATTACAAATGTCATTACTAGGTTAAAAAAAGAGCTGGTGGGAAAATACTAGGGTAAAAAAAATAAGCATTCTTATATTTGAATTAATACAAAAAGAGGATTAAATGACATTCAGGCTCACATAACCAAGATAAACTAATTTTCTAGTTTATTATTTGCACCTCGACAACAATACATGTGTCATAAATCTGCCTCCTCGATGTACATTCTACTCCACACTCACGAAATGTGTCATTGAGTAATGAGTTCCGGGTAAATGTAGACTATATTAAACCCAAACAAAAATATCAAGTACATCATTCATTATAATCTTACATTGATTCCCCTGGATTTTAGTTGCATGCATCATGTTTGCTTTTTCTTCAATCACAAAACAGAACTATATATAACTGTGTGACATTGTAAAGGAAAATATATAGATATACATTTGTCAATGTCAATATCTGTAATGTGGGAGGCAAGCAGGAATTTCAGCATGCTTTTCTAAAGAGCTCTTACCCTGGAAAATGTCGGCAGTAACAAGACGCACTTGAGAGTGGAAATTGCTTTTTCTAACTTAACAACAACTCAACTCTCTGCAACTCCCCACTAAGCCTGCATTATTAAAGAGGCCAAAGTTTAAAACTACACTGTGGAGGTGGGTTTTTTGGGGCTTGAACAAACCCAGCAGATCCTGCGATCTCTCGCCCCAGCTCTGCCGTCAGTCAATGGGCACTAAACAAAACTTATTCTAGCTCATTTGTGCTGCCTGACTGATTGTAAGTCCTCATGGAGGATTTGCCATGTAGAGTTGTATTTCTAGTTTCTTGCTGCTGCTTTTTTTTTTTTTTTTATCCTTTCGTGCAGCCTGTGATGCTGCCGTTGCTCTAGAGATACGGACCAGTAAACACACAATAATGTTAAATGTTATAATTATTCCTGCATGGGCGCGTTTCCTTGTGTTTTTGTGATGCGAGCCAGTATTCAAAATTGCACTGCAGCAATTTTTCTGTTATGATAATCAGCATTTTTTTTTTTTTTTTCAAACAAAAGATTTTTTTTTATCCAATACGGAATTTGATACAAGTGGTAATCTGCTTCCTTTGTAGCCTGTAAAATCTGGTCCATGCCGGCTCAAACCAGCACAATCTCTTGTGGCCAAGCCTTCTGCTGTGACTGAAATCGAAACTATTCCATATAGTGTTCGTGTGTGAAAAATGTGCGTGCATTTGCTGCTTTGTGTGCGTGTGTGTGTGCCCCAGAATTTGTGTGTTGCATGCAAAAGAGAAAAAAAAACTGTGCAATGGTAGCCTACCACATTATTAAAAACACGAGTGATAGTGCCAATTCAGTCTCTGTCCGCATACAGATAACGAATAAATGCCGAACTCTATTAAATCGTCCTTTAGCCATTATCGCAGGGCCAGCACGTCATTTTCAGAACTTATGACAGTTGCCTATTTACTTAGCTATAAATCCTTGCCATGTAACCAACAGATTTGTGACTGGTAATGATCTGCTCAGCCAGGGCTATATGAAATGATCCTGACCTCTTTCAGATCGTCAGGAATTAAATTGACCGTCTTGCCCCCGGCCCCCACCATCTTTTCCCATCTCCTATCACCGCCGTCTCGTTAGATTAAAAAAAAAAAAAAAAAAGTACTGAAGTTCCGAGTACTCCACTCACAGCAAGACCAGAATTATCTTCACAAGTTTTAAAAAAGAAAATGAGGTAAATGCAGCACCAGGGAAAAAATTGAAAAATGAAATGAAATCATCTGTTTATTTTACTTTTGTCCCAAATGTTAACTCTTTTAATGCCATTGTGTGTTTTAGAGGAAATTGTCATTTAAAAAGTTGCAGAGTCACAAATATCTTAATAATATTTTTAGTACTATTATTAATAATGTAAAACACAAAACTAAAATATTTCATATACTGTATGAACAGATTTAACAAATACATTTTAGACTTGTGTTATTTTAATTGTTTAAATTTATGGTGTGTCATAAATATATGAAACCGAACTTTCTACATAGCATTTCTTAATTTCATAATTAATATTATGAGAGCTTAATTAGTATTATTAATATGATGTTGTTTTACCTTCATGTTATTATTTGGCCCTTGATAATATACATACATATTAAAACTGATCAGCCTATACTTTTTTAAAATTACAAATTACAGAATTTGCTACATTAATTTTAAATGTAATTCCAAGAGATGAATTCAGCTGATGCATTTTATTTATAATTTTATTTTAAATTTTATTTGATATGCGTGCATGCATTTTAAAGGAAGAGAAATAGGATTTATAGTGACATGTGTTATTTTTCTCTACTTTTCCTTGACATGATTTTGATACGACTCTTCAGTGTCTCAAACGTGACATTTCTGACAGCAAATCTCCTTCCAACTTCTGCAAAAAATGTCAAAGTCACTTTCGTGTCTCACTAATTTGTCAGGAATATGCATATCAACTACACATCGTGGTTCGAGATACATATGTTTGTAAGATGTGCAGCTCATGGGTCATCATTGAAATGGTAATAAGGAAATGTTAAAAAAAAAAAGGATAGACAACTATACTTTCCTTCATCACATAGCAGCTACATATACGGCCGCACGGCACTATGGGACAAAATGCATCAGTATTCATCTTTGTCTTTCTTCTTTTTTTGAGCGTGCATGTTTGCAAAGTATTGTGTGTGTGTGTGTGTTTGTGAGAAAGAGAGATGGTGTGCACCTTGAGACACAGTAACCCCTGCAAGTTGACAGACGATTCTAAATGTAACATATAATTAGTCAAAAGACGTTTGGTCATAGTTGAGAGTGAGTGCGTCTGAGTGGCAGCTGTGGAGGTGAGCGATGGCTGAGAGTGTCTCTACTGTTAAAATGCTGGTTGCTGTATCACAGGGTTTGTTTTGTTGTTGTTTTTTTGATGAAGCCCTACATGTATGCAAAAGAACTTTGGTTCAAAAGAACACAAGGCATAATTGGGAAAATTAAGAGTACAATTCAAGGTAATTGTCCTTTTTGTTTCTACTTCTACACCAGCTATGGAATAATCTTTTGTAGACATTGCTTGAATGAAAACTTCCGAAATCAAAGGGCTGATATGATATTCCAGCTAAATCTTAGCCAACCTTTTTTAATAAATACAGACGTTATTAATATGCTGCATCTTTAAGAGGCTGAAATTATACAATAAATACAAATATTATACAATATACAAAAAAAAATTTTGCTCGTTTTTTTTTTTTCAATGAAAGAGGAGAGAACAAGATTTATTATAGTTAGAGTATATATTATTATAGTTATTCAATGTGCAAATGTGTGTGTGTGTGTGTGTGTGTGTGTGTGTGTGTGTGTGCGTACCTTGATGGAGAAGATATAATAGGGCTAAGTTCACACCAGGCTGTGGAACAGCTGTGGGGTGGTTGGAGTGGGGAGGCTGAGGTTTTGGATTGAATTTGGTGTGTGTGTGTGTGTGTGTGTGTGTGTGTGTGTGTGTGTGTGTGTGTGTGTGTGTGTGTGTGTGTGTGTGTGTCTCACAATCTGGCTTTGGCCAGACCCTGGTCCCATGCCCTGAGCCCACTCATTGGCAGTCCAGCTTTGCATTAAACAGTGTTGCTTCTGCATGACTTGGTGACAATACTGTGGTTTCAGATCTTGACGGCCCCCGAGAGGGGCCCACCTCCTTGCCCTGGGGGCCAGTCCGCCTCCCACACTGGTGTTAGTTGGGCCCCTGATTAGCACCTAACCTGGTTCTCCGAGGAGCTGGCGTCATCCCCCAGGAGCTCGTTGCGCACCTCATCACTGTAGGCAATTCGTGACCTTTTCTGCAGGGGGAGGAGAAAAAGGAAGGAGGACACAAAGAAGAAGAGAAGGGAGAAACAGAAGAGAGTAAAAAGAGAAAACAAGTGAAGAAATATGGCTTGGTACTTCTGTTGATGCAGAAAAAAAACAAGCATTCCTTAAGCACGAGAGCCCCCTAATGGAACTCTGTGACAAAGTGAGTCCTACACATGCAGCCTGTCAGTGACTCGGTGTGTGTTCCCAGAATTCAACATGTCCTGACAACAAGTACGTCTGGGTTTGTGCCCATAACACACTACTGTACCGAGTCGGCTTGGTGGTGGTAAAGAAGTGGTAGCAAGGTATGTGTGGGGTTTTTTTTGTCTTTTTGGGGGTGTACTCTTAAACAAATACAACCTGAGGGATGAAAAAGCTCACGTTGTGTGCATGAAGAGGCTGTGGAACAGGGGGACCGGGGAGAGGGCCAGGGAGATGTATTATGAGGAAGTATCACTTGTCAGGGCCAAATCTTTTCTGAGGGGGGGCGCTGTCACTGCTGTCATCCCAGTGCAGTGGCAGGCTGTGTGATAACACCAACGCTGAGACTCAGACAGGGAATAATTCATCACCCATTGGCGGCCCACCGGATTTAGGATTGCTTCTCGCTCTCCCTCTCTCTCTCACACACACACACACAAACTGTCTCACACTCTCTCTCTCCCTCGGTCTCCAGATAGGCTGGAATAAGAGGGAATGCCATGTCCACAAAAAAAAAAAACAAAAGACAAACACTCCGACACACATGGCATACACACTTCAGAGTGCGCCACCTCCAACTGTGGAAGAGTGGGCTGCTGTTGTACTGCTTGTTTACAGACACCCGGCCCGTGGAAAAACAGGCTCTCGGCGTGCCCTCTAAACCGAATACACACCAGCAGCAGACACAGAAAGTGTTTACTAAGCCTCCATCGCCTCCTCTCCCTGACTTGACAGAGTTCCTAGGTGGGCTGCAGGAGGTGGGCAAAAATCAAAGACAAACAACAGCATAGGGCTGAAAATATCACTTTTCCTTCAACGTGCATTCTTTCCATTGACTATATTTACCGAGTCTTCCACTCTATCTGAATAAGACAACAGGGAATCAGGGAATCAGGGAAGGAACACCAATTACCTGCTGGGGACATTTTCGTTCCACAAATCCACTATCCATCCACTTTCCATTATCAGCAAAAGTTTGAAGGAGCTGTTTGATGGTGTCTTCCATGAGAGAAGCACAAACCAAACTTGAAAAAGCCAATTCTAACCTCAAGAGCGATGATATCAAGTTCCTTGATAGAAATAACGTTGGAGCCAATCACTATTGAGACAGATTTTCTTTTCGTTTTTTTTTTCTTCATTTGTCTCTCCTCACAATCTGGAGCAGCAAGTGGAAAGTCATGGCTGATGTGCCTTGGCTGTTATTATCGTGGTGGTGAGGGCCACAGGAGTAATTACGGAGCAGACGAAGGGCCTGATTGACCCGGACCACAAAAGTCATTAGATAAAGAACGCACCCAAACAATACTCAACCACAGGGACCTAAGCTCCCCGCAGAACGCCTACTGTGGGGAAAAGAGCTGATCAGCAGACCAAAATAAAACATCTGCCCTCCCAACAAACATCAACTCAGGAGTACATGTCAAAATGTGCCTCTTTATCCTTGTTTTAGGATTTTACTACTTACTCATTGTGTCACAATCCTTGAAGGGATATCTTCTTTAAATTCTTTAAATCATCAAGTGAATAAATGTGATGATAAATATCCTATTATTTTTTGTCACGATGTCCATCAAACTCTAACATCTAAAAAATAACGAGAAAAACTTTTTTACGTTGATCATTGCATCATGAAACCACCTGTTCTTGTGATTCATCATGTTAAAAGTGGTAGTACGTGGAAATGTGTGGGGTGAACGTATAAAGTGATCATTATCACATTTGTAAAACCAGAATGACAATAAGCATCAACCTGAGGACAACTTGTACAAAACATACACAAGGTGTCACAAACACTGTTTTTACCAGGAAAACACCCCCATATTCCATTTAGAGTTTCATCTTAAACAGCAGCAGCGCAACTTTGGGGTGGGAGGGGGGCTTCACCAGTAATTGAGACGAAGGAGCTTTGAGAAGCATTGATTTGAATGTTAAGGCTTATGTCGCCTTCAAATTCTACGCATTTTTTTTTGTATTTCTAAATAGCTGTTTGTTACAGATGAATGCACGACGCGCTCCTGCAACGAGAAGAGCGCAGATAACAAAGCAAGTATAAAGAATGGAGAATGTCACGGAAATGAAAGTGTACCTACAGTATACACTCCAGGTTTTGGATTCCCCCTCTGGAAAACAACAGATCCCTGAATGATTACCACCTCCCTATTTGATGTGAAACATAAACGGATGTGCTGTATTTACTGCTTAATATGCTGACAGATTTGAATAATAAGTTGGGGTTTTAGGGAAAAAAAAGACTAGTTGAGGTCAGGAAAGCAGATACTTGGTTCCTGTTCAATTGTAAAATCTGACAATTGATTGTATGATTAAAAGAAAGAGATTCTATCAGGAAGATGTACTGAAACTGTCTCATTCTGTGTGTGGAAACGGAAGGTGCAGACAAAAACCTCTAATCAAGCTTTGTAATCTAAAAAAGAATGAGCTCTTTCAGAGGATACCTTATTGCTCAGAGAGAGAGAGAGAGAGAGAAGAAGCAGCAGCTTTTTTTAAATCCTTTTGAAAGGTCTGTCTTTTGTCACTTTTTTTAATCTTGGGTGAGAATTTGCTTCTATTCCCGGAAGCATGCAGGAGAAGTACAAAGGTACATCTTAACTTTATGCAAAGTGGCCCGCCTTTAAAACTCTACACATGCCGTCAAATGCAGCGAAGGAGCCGTTGGTGTCCTGTCAAAACTACACGTTTTACCTCTGTTGACATGGACAGCAAGCAAAAAAATATTCCTCTTGAACCCATCAAAATGTAATTACATATGCATGCATAACAATTCATATCAGATATGCTAATCAGATTTGCATAATCCTCTGAGCGGCAAATTACATTTACGTGATTGTATCAAAAACATTTTCTTTTGTGTGTAATTCCTTTATAGTACGTGGGTATGCATGTCTATACAATGTCTATATACTGCTGGTGCACAAATGTGTCAGAAGACAATGAGAAACAATTGTACAAGAATCAAGTTGACCATTGTCGTCCTCTCCATGTAATAAAAGGTCCCAAATTAAAAAAAGAAGAAGAAAAATCAGACAAAGTGTTGTTTCTATGCACATTTCAATGCCCTCCAAATCTCCTCGCTTTTTGCCCAGCGCAACCAGTGACAAGGACAGGCGCAAATAATTGTGGCGCCTGGAAAGCAGAGAAATGTAAACAGTTCATGAGACGGGAAATAAAAGGCGTAGAAATACCCAGGGGCAGAGTGTAATGAGAAGCCCTTTCCCTCCAGTTTCCAAAGCTTTTCCTTTTCTGCCCAGCACACATAGCTTGTGGCAGAGCATGAAGTGTGATTAGCTACATTCAGTGGACAAGACTATGTTCAATTACAAGCTTGTTGAGCAGCAGGAGAAGGGTTTTTTGTTCCAAATTTAGACAACAAATCTCATGTCCCTCTTTAAGTGCGTGCGTTAATTCTTATTCCGCTTGTTTACAGTCTTGTCAGCGCTGTTCTTCTATGACAGGAAGTTTGAGGTAAAGCGCAGCGTTCCAAGGATCAGGGTCTATTAGCTCCTTTCCTCCTGTTCTCCCAGGTGACGTAGAGGACGGGTGCCAGCACCTCTGCCTCTGGACCAATGGTGTTAAAAGGAAGCTGAGACCTTTAGAAGAAACAAGTATCACAACAGCATCTTAAATAATGCATCCTTACTTGGCAGGGGGTTGACGCGCGCACGCACGAACGCACGCACGCACGCACGCACGCACGCACGCACGCACGCACGCACACAGGCAAACTGTTGTCTCGTGTGCTCTCTTCTCCTTTATTTAGACGTCTTATTCAATGAATTAACGTCCTTTTTAATGCACTTGATATAGTTTCAGACAAAGAAAAGTACAATGCACAGGAGGGCGTCATTTGTACCGGCTTTATTGAGGTCTTTGCTGCTATTGACTCCGTGTGCACGCGTGTGCACTAGGGTTACTGTACGTTCGTCTGAGACTTCTGTGAGCCTTTGCATCCCGGGGAAACCTCCTTTAGAGAACCAACACGAAGCAACACAGCCCGGTGTGTGTTCCCTCCCCTGACAGAAGTGCAGCAGTGGTAGAGAAGCCGGAGCTTTAGATAACAGCATGGGGCCTCTCATTAGCTCACGGGCTGGTGCTTTGGTGGCTTCTACGCACAAGGCATTGTGTTCCACTTCCACGGAAAAACTCAAGGAGTCGTACCAAAGCCATGTCAGAAAAAAAAACCAAAAAACCCCAAATAAAGGTGAGCAATCGACCAGCAGTGAAAGGTATTAAAAAAGGATGCAATACATCTAAACAGGTGTGATGTGAGGAGATTTTTTTTTTTAAAAGGGTCAGAAATAAGTTGCAAAATCAAACTGTAAACCACTTTTTATGGTTTTAATGATCTCAATAAAAAATTAAAATTCTATATAATCATTTTAACAATGTATGACAACCATATTAATGTTGCACCACAGCTAAACATAATTCCATCTCTTGGGGGGGAAATAGCAAGCCGGTTGCTAATGAAAGAGTGCACTTTAGAAGCCTTTCATGCTCGTACCTCTGTGATACCAGTGGTGTACTTCCCTGTCAAAGTCATTTCTATTGCTAAGTACAACGGAGATCAGTCAATAAGCCTAACGACTGTCCCCACAAAGCAAGAGGCCTTGAGAGGACAGGAGAAGAGAGGTGGGGAGGGGATTGCAAACAAAAAAAACAAAAGAGCAAATTCAAGGAGGGCTTTGATTGAGGAAGCTCCATATAGTTTTTGAAGGCCGAGGGATCATCTCTCAATGGTTATTTCTTAAGGCAAGGGGGGGGGGGGGGGGGATTAAA
>CAAKHB010003842.1:21669-35759 GCA_901007665.1 Aeoliscus strigatus
GTCAAACACCCCCCCCCCCCCCCCCGCCATTGACTTTCTGTCACTACATCCCTGCCTCCTCATAATGAAGACCTTTTTATCTGAGCTGACCAGCTGGCTTCAAATGCTGTAATAAAGCAGCATGCCAAGCTATCTTGGATGGGCTCACCCCACATGCATGTCGGGTTCACTGAGGAGTCGGCATGTTTGAGATTTTTTTTTTTTTGCGGGGGGGTGAGGGGGTGAGGGTGTATGCTTATTAAAATGTATGATAAAATCTGTCATGTCTCAGCTTACATTGATGGTAGACCGATGGAGTTAAGCCTGCGTGAACAGAATAAGCTGAGCGACACAGACAGTCCAGGGAGCTGAGATTTACTGAAGAGTTGGTGGTTCAGGACAACTGGTCCGACTGAGGACAGTAGTTCCCAGGTGGTGCAGACGTGGAAAAGAAACAGACCTCCGTTTGTTTGGACTTTATAGTTGGCACGTGATGGTTTTTGCTGAGACGTTTGTCTTCAGTCAAAAGTGTAACTGAAGCTGTCAGAGCTCAGGCCTGTCCCACACCGTCTGCTGCTGTCATAGCGTAAAGGGTCATTCCGGCTCTTTCCAGTGAGCTTTTCGCCCAGCATGAGCAGTAAAAATGAGATTGTACAATGTGCTATTGTATCTCGTGATATGTTGATATGATACACCGCTCTCTTTCAAACATGAAGCACGAGCTTGTTTAAACGCCATTTTATCCTTTTGAACACAAGGGTCCTTTACGGAGTAGTAAAGTGGGGATTCAGTGACGAGTTTGAAGGCGGGGGTCCCTCATGTTGGGGGAAAGTGAGTTCCCGCATTGTAAAACATTTTCTTTTCACCCAGTGTGTTGTAACACAGCGTTTTGGATCCGATTTACAAGACCACCTGTGTTTGTATGTGGAGGTTATTGGATTTTGTGCATGAATGTTTGTTTTCATAGTCCACAAGGATGCTACAGGTTCTTTAGGTGGATGTAAATTCTGCACAGCTTGTTTTCAGCCCTGTGGTGAGAACAGGAAGATGGGTTGACCTTGGCAGCTGTTTCATGAATGAAACAAATCATCTGTCCTGCATGTTTTGTTTGATTTTTTTTTTCCAGGAACAAGGCCCTTCATAGCAAGGAATGCAGGTGTGTGTGTGTGTGTGTGGGGGGGGGGTGTAGTGTAGGGGTTGCACTGAAGCCCCTGCTCCAGGGTATAATTACGCTTCCTGTGAGGCTGGAGACAGCTGTTTCCTCTCCTCTTTAATCAGAAATGTACATACGCCATAAGAACAGTTATCAACCAAACAAATTGGTTTGCTCTCAGCTTAAGAAATATCGTTTCATTGTTTTAAACAATTATTCTGACATATGTCTAATTACAGCCATGACTGAATGAATCAGTGTATTTTACCTTTCAGGGGTCACTACTTCCTTCCAATCCTTGTGATATCTAGATTCTTTTATCTGCCTGAACTCACCTGCTGGTTGGAATTGGATACTTGAATATGTGATCAATCAGGAACAGAACGGGTTCACTTCATACCTGTTAAATTCCTTCAAAGCCTTCTACATATAATGGACTTTGGACAGGCATGTCAGCTGCAACATGAGGATTTGTGGAGGATGTAATTGTAGTTTCCAGTGTTAAACAGTCGTTCTTCTCACTGGCCGTCTCCTTAAGATAACGTTAAAAAAAAAAAAAAAGTAATAAGAATTCTGTCACTGCCTTGCTGTTGTCTGGAAATATGTGTCAGTGTCACTGATGCTGAACAGCTTCATTACCCCTCCACTTCCCACCACAGCACACCGTGTCCAAGGGAATCCCAGTCGTTTCATGTGATGTCTCTCAGGTTCGTGTGAGAGGAATGAGTGGGATGTGATGAATGCAGAGCCTGAGGACCAGACGAGAGTGTCAGACCACGTAGTTTGGGTTGTAAACTCTGCCCAGTGGTTAGAAGAGGCCCAGGCAGCAATGTCGATGCATGTAAAAACTGAGCTGGAACAAACGTCCTGATGATATTATTAACTATTAACAACAAACGAACTATATTTGTTGCTACAATAATGCATTTCCTTACCTTACTAGAGCAGCAGTGCACCCATGGAGCCCCCCCCCAACAGTAAGTGACAAAACATATGTTTGTGAGCAAACAATGAAGTTACTTGAAGAACAAACCAGGTACAGATGAATTATTGCTCGACCTGACAACGTACTACAAAGTTATGCTGATAGACGTAAAGCAGAAACGTATGATTTCTGTTGAATGTCACTTTTTGTGTGTGTGTGGGGAGGGGTGTCCAGTTGAAGAAGGAGGGCGTCTCCCTTTGCCTTGCGTCCTGGGTCATGTGACACGTGTGGATGGGAGGGGCAGGCAGGGCGCTTCAAGCCTCAGCAGAGTTTGGCCTCTCACTTGAGTTCTGCACTTCGGCAGGGGGATAGCTCTCACACTTCACTTCACACACACACGGTGAGTGTCTGCGCAGTGGGGCCGTGCACGTGTGTGCGTGGGAATACATGCATGCATGAGAGAGTCGCCAGCAGCGGCGCAGCGTACATGTGTTTCTTTGGCTGCAGAAAGATGTGATCTGGAAACTATTTCTGAATGGTTCAGTGAGGAGTTTCTGTGTCCAATTAAGACTGATGAGGACGGACCACTGTGGTGGTCCGTTGTAAGAAGAGAGGTATTCCAGTTATTGCAGTCAGGTTTGGTATGTTGTCCATTTATGTTTGTGTGTGCATGTCCATAATTACTGTTGTTGAAGATTTACATACCCCCTGCTTTTCAACCCCATCAGGTTGTGTGTCTGTTGTCTGTCAAGCTTTGTAATTAGTCACACACACACGTAAACACTGTTATGATTTGTCCATTTTCTCCCTCCTGACATTGTCCGCACACTGGAAGTGTTGTGTTGTTTCTGACAGTGATGTATTATCAGACCACTTAGTGCGTTTGTGTGTGTGTGTGTGTGTGTGTTTGTGCGTGCGTAGCTAAAGGTTTACACCACATGTGTGGTTTACAGACTTCACAGAGTGCAGGCTCAGATCTATTTGTTTGGCTTTTGTTTTGGAAAGTCCTGTGAAGTTGGAAAGTTTGTTTCCAGGAGATGTAAGAACCAGATTTTTGTTTTGCTCCCCCGGTACGACTTCGGTGGCTCTCCCAACCTTTATCTTCATCATCTGATCGTCAGTCTCTTTCTCTGTTTTAATAGTGACACAGTGGTTATGTGAGCTGTCGGCCATCTGGCGCTGTGGCAGCAGCTGGAACAAAGCTGAGCCTTAGTGTCGTATCATCCCGGCTTTGTTGTCTACATCGGACCTGGGTAATACTCAACAAAGCTCCATGAGCTCAATATCAACCGATGGAAAACAGCAACCAGCCTTCACCTTCTTTTGACAGTCATCCGCCTCTGGTTTGCTTCACACGCATGCACACACACACACATTCTTACACACACACCAAGCTGTTGAAAGGAGCCTCTTGTGGCCCCTGTGCATTGCCAGGCGAGAACAGACAGTGGCCTTTCACCAGTGTCTGATGGGACGCTGAAAAGGTCATCGTTACCTTCTCGGTCTAACGTGCCTTTGTGTGTCTGTGAGCCATCCAGCCAACATGATGACATATTTTTACATCAGCTTGCCGTTATACCCGATGAACGTAACCAGAGCCCTCTAATCTGAAACTGGTGTGGTTTCATCACTGTTGACATCTGTACATTCTCAGAAGAACAGGTGTGTTGTATAAATTGTACATGAGACTGAATGACACTATGTTTTTGGGTTTGTGACGTCAGTGTGTGTCTTGTAGTCCGTTTAAAATGAGCTCCAGTAGTTCTCAAAGCTCAGTCAGTCAGTCGTAGTAGGGTTCTGTGCCAAAATAATGACTATTTGAACGAAGAAAGCATGAAGTCCTAATTTCCTCTGACTCAGCCAGGAGGTGGAGCTCCCAGTTTACCAGTGGGTTAATGTTTCATCCCTCCTCGATTAGTGACTTGGATGTAGAGGTCATGGATAAAAGTGTCTCCACATGTCACTGGACGTTCGGAGCCTTATCACACAACATTACTCTTAAGGTCTAAAGTGGTGCGATGAGATGGGCTTGTTTGGACGATCCATCTATACCTCTGAAACTGTCTGACTGCAACGTGAACCAATGTACTCCTGTCAAAAGCCCCAGTGACAGTTCACTTAAAATACTGGATACGGCAATACCTCCAAAGGATTCCGTGTCCTCCACCTACGGACTGGAGGTGTGGTTGTGACGCACGAGGACACATGGACAACATTTGCATGTTTAAAATGTCTGAGGAGGTTCTAACTAGGACTTCAGTTGTTCTAACTGGTGTGTCTGAGGTCAGAGGTCAGATTCCTGAGCCTGCAGGCCTGGTGGACCCATGCATGCTGTCATTCAACCATTTCACTGATACACTTTGACCTGTGCGCTGAGATAAAGAGCTGCAACAGTCTTTCTGATGACCTTTAATGACTCCTGGCAGTGAGCAGTTAGCAAATATTAGTTGTGACAAGCCTCAGACATTGATGATTATCATAATTTAGAAATGAATGCATACATGTTTGGTTAGATAAAATCATGGATCAATTATTGCATGAAGTTCAGTGCTTTAGATTTACATTGTCATTTATGAAACCGTTATGTGTATGTACTGGAGTCGAAGGCCTTTGTTCGTACGAGCTGCACAATGGCGGAGATATTTCCAGAGCTCCGAAATATTACAGCTCTCTTGTGCACCACCAGAGTCCAGAGAAAGAACACATTCCTCTGGCAGTCTAGACAAAATGCTTCTGCTGTCATTATAGCAATTTCCAAACATTTCTCAACAGGCAGCTAAGATGCACTTAGTGTTGATGCTGCCTGAACAGCTTTTACTCGTGTAGGTTTAAGGACTAGTTAGCAGTGATCTGTAGCTGTGGCCATTGAACATGACCTTACAAACAATACGCACACAGTGTACATGCATCGCTCATGTCGTGAGTAGCATGTGTGTTCTGAGACATGCACGCGCAGTGTCAGGTGAAAAGATGAGTTAGTTAGACCCCACAGGGGTCAAAGGGCGCATGTCTCCAGAGGGCCAGATGATGAACACTATGGGAACTGGGTCTTGCTGCACAAACACTCTGACTTAAGTAACAAAGAAGAGCATGTTTGCATTGACACCACTCCAATTTCCCCCTTTTAATGGCAGAGTCACTGTCTCTTTCTCCCCTTGAACCTTTGTGGTCTCATTTATAACCACATGTTCTTCCTTCATTCTACAGATGTTCCTCAGTTGTGCTGATATCTGCATTAAATTCCAGTTTACAACTATTGAAGATGTACTTGTGTGCCATGTACTTTGAGGTTTGGAAAGAATGAAGTAGACCGTCCATCAGTCCTGCTGCATGTATGAATAGGACAGACGGCTACTTAGACAGGAGCTACGTGTACAGGAATGTGTCCCATTTTTAGATTTGTGGCAGACTGATCTTAAAATGTCAGCTTCATTGAGACAGCTTTCATTATAGCTGGATCCTACCTGTTGTTTGTGGACAAAATGTGGACAAAGGATCTCTTGATGTTCTGATGTTGTTACTGTTAGGATGCATGTGTGCATGAAAGTTTTGATCATTTTGAAATCGGTTTTATCTTCCACCTCTGCTGCTGTCTCAGAAGCCCCCCCCCCCACACACACACACACATCTTATACACAGAGAGCAGAGAGCGTAAAAAGCAGTGTGACGTTCCACTAATGAAAGCGCTGTGTAAATGTCGCAAGTGAAAATGATCAGGAGCAGCCCGCACATCTCAACAAGCATCTGGGTCACCATCAAAACGGATGCAGCCAAGTAACGACGAGACGAAAACCTCCTTGTCCGGTCTGGGAACGTAAATAAAGAACAAAAGGAGCAGATGTTCTTAAAGAGGGCCAATAAAAAGATTTTAAACCAGAGCAAAGATCCAAATGACCCTTTTAGTGGTTTTATGCACTAATGTGTGTTTGACATGGAGCTCAGGACAAGAAGGAAACTGATTTGAAATCCCCCTCCCTGTTATGGAAGGACTGTGCTCGATGGCTGAGCTGTGCGACTCTCATGTCTGAAATGTTTCTTGCAGACAGAGTGTAGTCATACAATTCACAGATGTCGCTCAGGCTGGTGAATCTCTCACCGGTTAAGTAATACACAGAATCCTTTACTACCTTATTTCTGTCGATAGATCCAAAATGTCTCAGCTGAGTGTTGTGTTCTCATTTTGAAATGGTGTGCGCGGTCAGGGATTGGAAGTATTGACACAGACAAACAACAATGCAGTACAATTGTGTCGAATGACTTGTGGGATGAGGATTTGTGGCATCCTGACTCCACTGAGTCACACCTCGGAAATGATCCCGGTTTTCTCCTTTGCGATTCAGTTTGTGCAGGCCATGGAACCACTGGTTTGTCATTAGGGCGACATACCTCAGCGCAACTTTTTTGTAACCTAAACTGGGACACATGACCTTTGACACGCTCGCCACGCTGTCAAGATCAACACCCCGGACAGCTGGAGCGTGGCTCAGTGGTTTCCACCACATTGCCACTAAACACACAGACGACATAGACAGGATTCTTCATCGTTGTACGGAGTTTCAGGTCTTGGTATCGTCTTTTGCAGGCCTGTGAGAAATGGCAGAGGCAAAAGAGGGATGAAAAAATATCACCTCCAACAGTTTTACTTCCTACATTCAAACCCCTGCCCTTCACCATTTTCCAGACCTTTTGTTTCCTGCGTCAGCCTCCTCCATCATTTGTTTTCCTGACCCTCCCGCCTCATTCTTGACTACATTTTCTTATGCTCCCCACTTCACTTCTCTCCTCCAAAGTGCCTTTGTGGTATAGAAGTCTGTTGGCTTTATTTACAAAAAACAAAGCAACCCGATACTGCGAGAGGAAAGAAAAAAATGTTGTGTGCCTGAAATTGAAAACAGGATCACTGCAAGCACAATGAGTCATTCTCTGCGTTCCAATTTCTAAAACGAATGTTTTTTTGCCGACCCTAAGGATCCACTCTCATGCCATCACTGAACTGTGGGGAAATCCTCTCAGAACTAAATCAATTATGTGTGGTTAACATGGTTGATAGGTTTGCCATGGTGAGCCAAGTTAAACCAAATTTATAACCGTTCACTGAGGTCCGTGTCACTATCATGTAGGAAAATGGACAGGATCTTTAGGGTCCATGTTTTTTTTTTTTTTTAACTAACTGGAGAGAGGTCAGTCGACCTGCAGTTGACTCTGAACGTTCCTTCCCTGTTTAATCCACCGAACATATTCAAACACCTGATGTTCCTACAGCATGTGGGCATGTGGTCTTTTCTTGTCCCTGGGTGACCTGGCATGAACCCCACATTTTTTTCAGTCAAGCCAGAGATTTGTCCGCCTGGTGTTTGGACAGTTAGGGTGATATTCAAACAGATGGCAAGACACCAGCACTGGACATTTTTCATTTGGAGGTCAAATGTCTAAACATTTATAAGGCAGCGCTGCAACCAGCTGTCTCTTCACACCTGTGTTTGCTGGCTAAGGAGCCCTGTTGGTCTGCAGATCCTTGGCAGGACATGATGGAAGATATGGAGGTAGCAGCACGGACGGCCAGTGTGTTTAACAATAGGTCAGTATTTCACCACTCGTCTTATTTCCTCTCAAAACAATACCACTGGCTCAGGACGCTTCACTCACAGCGTGACATTTTAGTATCAACATGTCGACATCGTTTAAAGAAATGAAATAAAACTGTTCACTACTGCTAAGAAAACTGATGTATTTTCATTGTTGGGTGCCACAGGGTTTCTAACCTGGGTGATCCAGGACCTTAAAAAGGATGTCTCTCTGTCTTTGCACGTTGTTACAGTTGATAGATAGATACTTTATCTCCTTGTTGTTGAAATCACAACAATTGTTGTTGAAACATGTTTGAAATGGGCAGAATTGTTGTGCACCTTTAACGTGGAATGATACTTCCTGTGTCTGTGGGAAACTGTCCATCCGGTACCGTTTGCACCGTGTGTTGAAAGGTCTGTAATTTGATCTATGCGGTGTATCACGCGTATACAGTGTGTTTGACAATAAAGTTGATTTTGACCTTGATGTGTTAGCGAACTATGTAGATTGACACGGTGAAGACTGCATGTTATTTTTTAAAATATTTCACTCAAACACTAAAACTTAAAACGTTTTCATTGCTAGCAAGCCAGGTTACAAATTAGCTGTCCCTTGTCCAAATGGCGGTTTACGCACCGGAAAATGGAGGAACTAACTATGACCCTCAGGACAGGAGATGGATTGAGCTGGTGATGTATACACAGATGTTGAACATTTTATCAATCAGCATCCAGTCTTCAGCCAGAGGGTGGAATGAATGTTGTTCTGATATTTTGCTCATGCAGCCGCTGGTGTAAACGTGTGGACTGAGCCTGAAACTATCTACATGTCTTTTAACCCCATTTTGTGTTGAGTCTCTTTGAAGTTTTTAGTGGTATCCCGCCCCCAGTGGACTCAGTCATTGCCTGTCGAGATGTGTTTGCCCCCGGCCATTAGCTCTTTTTACAGGATGTGCCTATCACAAGTTATTGTGCAGTTATTTTAAATTGCTGTCTGCGTACAAATGCAGAACGAGGGTCCAGAACATTCTACTGCTGAGCTGGCAGCGTAGATAGTCCCGGCGATTGGTTCATCGTCTGTGTAAAAGGGACAGTCAGACAACAAAAGAACAGCTTTGTCGAGACACAGACGCCGGTATGTTGCATGCGGGTCTGAAATTAACACCCAGTAGATGCCAAATTCTTTGATTTTCACTTTGGCAAGTAAATGTTGGGAGACCAACTATTTTGTTACTAAATGTTTGCGACAGTCTCTGATTGGCTCTGTCAGCCTGACATGTTTTGTATAATTCAAAAACAAACAATTTCCAATAAGACGACGAGTAGAGTCTTCACAAAATGCATGTAAGCAGCACTCGCTAATGATCTGTGGACCGCTAGCAGCCGGCCAATGTGGAACTATGAGCAAGGCATAAGCCAAATGAAACCCCACTGAGCCAAAGGAAGATCTTGTGTTTTCAGGCTCAGTCTAAAGAAGCATAACGATGTAGCATAACGATTGAGAGGCGATGAGGCCGGGGAAATCTGTGACATGGGAGATAGAACAGAGTCAGTGAGGAAGGGTGAGGCTGAGAGCAGAGGTAAGGGAATATTGGAGGTGCAGAGAGGTGGAGGGCAGTAAGTCACAGTAAGTTGCTGACTGACTGCTGGAACAGGATGGGGAAGTGGTGTAGGAGGCCAGGGGAGCTGCTTCCATAGGTGGGTCTCCATGACACGTGTACGCACACAATAGAGCTCGTTATAAAAGTATAACCGACTGTTGATCTTTGAATTAGTGTGGAGTTTCCACAGCACTGAATATCTTCATTCATGGATGAAGTGCCAGATTTCAGACCTTCATGGTGGGTGCCGTTCCCTCTTCGTTTCCCTGCTGAGTGCTAATGAATTGAGTCTGTCTCCAAGGAAAGAGTCCAGAGACAGTTGTGGATGTGATCTGTGCCTGAGCGCCGCTGGAATTCAATGCAGATACATTCTTGGCAGTCGGGTCTCGCTGCTCGTGTTTTCATATGTCCTCGCACAGGTTACTTATGTGACAAAAAGTCTGAACGGCTGAGCGCATGCCAGGTCAGAAACCACTGTTTACATGCACAAATGTGCGTGTGTGTGTGTGGACAGGCAGGCTAGCTGATGTGGATCAGGTTTCATATTCTTTTCCTGACTCACATTATCAGGACAGTAACACTGAACTGTGGCAGGGAAAAGGAGGCCCTCTGAAGGGAGCACGCTCATGAACTACAATATACAAACACACACAGTGAATTCCTCACAACGTCGTCAGGCAGAGTTACAGCCACATTCTTTTTTTTTTTTGTTGAGACCTTCTGTTAGCAAACTTAGTGAACATATTAAAAGTTGAATATTTATTTCCTGATTGAACACAGACCCTCTGGCATTCCATGGAGGAAGATTAGGATAATCATTATCAAAACCAACTGCAGGAACGTCTGCCAAGTGCACAGTCTTTTCATACTCCGGAGTATATTTTCAGTTTCCTGTGCTGGCAGGAGGCCGAGCAGCTATCCTCTCTGATTGAAATGTTTTTAGAAGGTCTTTAGGTGTAAACCGGTGGACACACGGATAAACAATGACCACAACTCTTCCCCATATTGTGATTTTAATTGATTCAAATGAGCTGATCCGTTATATTTCAGGTTTTTCTGTTCTTTTTTCCATTGTAACCCGTATCCATTCTTGTGCCTTATGTTGCTCCCTCACATCTTAACTAGGTTGTGAGAATGAGCCCAGTAGAGGACTCAATTGACATGAAGGACCACACACTTTTCTGAACAATTTCAGATGGGGTCTCACCGAAACATGCGTGTGAATGCAGATAGAATCTATTGTTGTCAGCTGGCTACGATTGTGGGAGCAAGAAAGGCAACAAGGCGGATGCAGTCACCACTGAAAACGGGGAATCAACTTGTTTTGAAGTGAGTGGGAACGCTTCAACAAGGCCAGCGACGTTTGTACCCGTTTCTTTGCTGTTCACGTCAAACTGTATGATACATGTTCATAAAGCTGTCTCACTTGAGCGCCATTTTTGTCAGATAGTGTACTCGTTCTACCGTGGTAGATCTCCAACCTCATGCTCTCCTCACCTTCACTCCCTCCTCAGCTGGTTTCCTCTCTGCTTCTGCCGAACCAGGGTCAGAGGTGATACCCAGCTACGCCAGCAGTGCCATGACCGAGCCGGTGGTGCCCGATGCCATGATGTCCCCAGCCGTAGGCGGCTTGTATGGGGAGAGGCCCGGTGGACCAGTGGTGGACTTCAGTTATGTGGGCATAGATGCTATTCTGGAGCAGATGAGGAGGAAGGCCATGAAGCAGGGTTTTGAGCTCAACATCATGGTTGTAGGTAAGTGCTAAGCTACACAGAGATGCTTCCACAGTATGTGCGAGCTTTAAATAATGTCCCCGTGATTGGCTCTAACCTCTCTAATCAAGAAAGAAAATGACACCCTCAAACTTATTTTAATAAGCACAGCATTAAGCACATCACTGTGATCAGTGCTCTTTAATTCAGAGGCTAATCACATGCTCGCACTCCTCCACAGTACACAGACATCCGTAGAAACCTACAGCCCCTCCCTGAGTGTCTCCACAGCGGTGGGTTTGTGTTTCATCCTCGAATAATAAAAGAAAACACTGTCTCAGTGTGGTTTTTGCATCAAGGTGAAATCAGATTCCACCAGTTAAAATGGAGAGCAATAATACAGGAAGTAAGTTCAGAAGTGGATAATTGGGTTGGTATGTCAACGACCTCCTCAGGTTGATTTAAAGGTCTTAAGTGCAGTCGATGTATGAGGACAGTAAGGCAAAGTACTCAAAGCAGGTGGAGCACGCCCCCGCCTCCCCGCTTTTACTTGAGCTGAAAGCTTTTGTCACTGTGTGACTGATTGGTAGAAAACAGCTGCATCAGTGTTCCTATGAGGAGTATGTGAAGTGAGTTAAGCATGTGGGAACAATGTACTGTTCCAGTTCAATCTGTTCGTCACCATGAATTAGGAAAGGACGCGGATTTGCCCTGAAATGAAGCTGGCAGTTTGACCCCTCCTGGCTCGTCCTCGTGGTGACCACGACCACACATGGTTCCGTCTCCCTACAGAGGGAGAGCTCCGTTAAAGACCCACAATAACGGATTGGCACTGGTTCGTCAGCTCTTAAAGGAACCACGGTCAGGCTGCACAGTCCATCAGCCTGTGGCTGTGACAGGCAGAAAAGCTGTTTGTATCATTCCATACATCTTAAATTCCTCTGACAATCCAGGTTCTACACTCTGTCTCAGAGTATAATGTCCTATAAATCAGGCTATGAACAAGATGAAACCTTGTTCAATGGGACTGGAAAGGTTTGTGTCTAAGTGACTACTGATCTGAAGATGAAGGGAAAAAAACTCAAACGCACAAATTCAAAATGAAGTGTTGTCTTCAAAACGTCGATTTAAAGGGGCACAGACTCTGATCATAATCGGTGTGTGATTAAAAAGGATCCATTTGAGATTAGAGATGATCATACGTCAGTGAGGTTCTCCTGAGGAAAGAGCTGAGAGGACAAACCTGATAAGTCATTCTAATATTCTGTTGTCATTGTTTTCTGATGCGGTGTCACCCAGACATTCATTGAAATAAAGTATTAGTTGAAGGATTGGCAGTGTTTATATACACACACACACACACACACACACATCTGCATGTCGTCACGGCTTCACTCAACTCACCGTGGTTCTGCTCACAGGACAGAGCGGCCTGGGGAAGTCCACTCTGATGAACACGCTGTTCAAGTCCAAAGTCAGCCGCAAGTCTGTGATGGCGATGGCCCAGGAGAAGATCCCCAAGACCATCGAAATCAAGTCCATCAGTCACGGTGCGTTCCTCTCTCCCCTTGTCTGTCAGTGTTTTCCCACCCAGTTGTCAAACATCCCTGAAGAGCTTTCAAGCCTCAACCAGGAAGTGCCTTCACAGTATAATATGTTTGTTATCGCAAACATCTGGTTCGTGGAAGGAACTGACCCGTGTTTGTTTGTGTGTGCAGACGTCGAGGAGAAGGGAGTGAGAATGAAGCTGACAGTGATTGACACACCGGGCTTTGGAGACCAGATCAACAATGAGAACTGGTGCTCCACAACATCACTTGTTTCTTTCTGCTGCTTGTGTTATTCTGGACTTCTGAAACCCTGACAAAGAACGTTTGTTTTATTTGTCTGCTCTCATTTCTAACCCATGTTGCCTCCTCTTCACTCTTATCTGCCCCCCTCCCTTGTCCCTTCCGTCCACCTCTGCTGAACAGCTGGCAGCCCATCATGAAGTTCATCAATGACCAGTATGAGGCGTATCTCCAAGAGGAGATCAACATCAACAGGAAGAAAAGGATCCCAGACTCCAGAGTTCACTGCTGCATATACTTCATACCCCCGACAGGACACTGGTGAGGCACACACACACACACACACACACACACACACACACACATTCAGGCTGAGTTGTCCCAGAAACAGCAGAAGTCTCCAGTGTTTGCTTGATTTATTGACAGCTTTCTCAGTCTCTCTCTCTCTCTTTCTCTCTCACACACACACACACACACACACACACACACAGAAAGATGGTGGGCTGCACTCGTTGGGCCCTGGAGCAGAACAATGTCCCACGTCTGGATCTCTTACAGACACATCTGGCTCTGATCGAACTGAACAAACTTCCCTCCCTCTCTGCACTCTGCAACCCCCTCTCCCTCCTCCCCCCGCTGTTTGGCGCTTGGGGGGCTGGAGTGCAGTAACAAGAAATTGGGGGAGGGAGCACGCAGTCCTGCATCTATCAAATGATAAATTTGCCACGTACTGCTTTTGCAATTGTGTAACTGCAGTGCATCAGCAGAGTCGGTGGAAATGTTTAAAGCAGATGTGTGTGTGTGTGTGTCTGTCAACCTCCCTTACGTACACACACAAGGTTGGTCGCAGGGGAGCTGCACCTCCTCAGCGTCATGTCTCTACTAGGCCGGGGGCCGGTGAAATGCCCCCCCCGTCTCTGTGCCCCATCCAGCCATGTGTCATGTTGATCCAGAGCAGCAGATGTCACATGGTGGTGTCTGCCGCCTTAAAAAGCCTCATGGGGAGAGGCAGGAAGGACGAGAGAGACCGCGGGTGTGTGTGTGTGTGTGTGTGTGTGTGTGTGTGTCGGTGTGTCAGGGTGTGTGTGAGTGAGCTCTGCTCCTGCACCACTCCGTTTACAGCAGCTGGTCTGTGGAAGAGTAAGTGACCACGCTGGGTCACATCTCCTTTTGTAGTTCATGAAGACATTCGCACACACACACACACACACACACACACACACACACACACAGCAAGATAATCAGGTTCCAGATACAGTCACGGACAGTTGTTCCCCTGATGGGTAGAATTGTCAGGTACATCTGCCCTCTGCTGGAGGGTTGGTTCTGCACAACATTTCAGTCTGACTCGGTACCTCTGTCT
>CAAKHB010003842.1:54317-67903 GCA_901007665.1 Aeoliscus strigatus
GCCTCCCTGTCAGTATGAAATGACACTTTGATTGACCCCCCCCCCCCACACACACACACACACACACGTGTGATATGGCAAACATGTGACCCTTGAACCTTACACTGGTCAACCAACCAGGCTCATAATTGAACTTCTCACATTCACACTGGCTGCAGTCTGCAATCAATGCTGGTGCAACAGCTGTGGAGAAAATAAGGACCCAACGATTTACTTTTCACATAACGAAATGTTCATCAGGAACATCAGTGACTTTCTGTAGGAGTGAGAGGAGACAAGCTGGTCTGTCTGGTTGCTGGTGTGGTCTGATGGCTGTTCAAAGCCAGTTTATGAATCACTGGACTTTCTTGTCTGATGAGTTGTTTGTTTCTGTCAAAGGGAAATGAATCTGTACAATTGTATTCCTTGATGTCTCCTTGGTGCACTGTCACCTCACCGTGAGAAGGTTTGATCTCTGGCTTTGGAGTTTGCATGCTCTCCCCATGTTTGTGTGGGTTCTCTGCAGGTACTCCAGCTTCCACTCACCTCTAACTGTACCCTGCTGTTCACCAACTGGCAGCTGGGATCAGCTCCAGCATGAACCACGACCTGTAACCGGGGCAACTGGATGATGACAAAGGAACAATTCCTTGACCTTCTTTAGTGAATTGATTCGAACATGTATGATGTGATGAAGAGTGATGTCATCTTGCTGGTTGAGGACCAGACACCACTCCATCCAGGTTAGACCTGGTGGTCGCACACAACACCTGACTACACGTAGATGGAACCAGCACATTTAATGTCCCCAGATGTTAATTGTACCATGTGTCACAGTGAAGTAGGCGATATATCCACCATACATTTATCTAAAATTTGCTCTTTCATCAAGTGCAATCTATAATTGAAACATGACCTGTGATTGCTGAAACAGTTGGAGAATCAAGCAAACAAAGTTTTCTATGGTTTCAGGTGATAAATGTTTGGTAGCTGACACCCAAAGGAAGACTAGTGTTCCCTTTCTTCCTCCCCCCCTTCCCCCTCCTTTCCACACACACTTCCTTTATCATCCTGTAGGAAGAATTATTCTCCAGCATTTCTGTAATGTCTGGGATCATCCAGATGTTGGTGACACTACATACAGATGGTTCTATAATTGCAAGCACACGGCAATGATCACCCTGCTTTGTTATCAGATTCATATTTTTTTTTCTTGTGGGCGTGACTATTTGATGTCTGAAGATTAATTCTGCTAGCAGAGGCCATTGGAGTCTCATTTAGAAGAGACGTCAGGTTCAGCTAATGAGATAGATACGAGGGTATTTATCCAGAGCGGATCGAACTCATTGAGCGCTGACAGATCAGCTTGGCTTTTCTCTCATCGAACTGATGGTGGAACAACTTCTCTTTCCCAAGTGTCCAAGATTTGACATGTCATAGAGATTGTCTGACACATATGAGTCTCCCATGTGCTTTATCTGGCTGAACAACACTATGTTACCATGTGATATACATATAAAAGGGAAAAGCATTTCTTAAAATCCTACAGTGTACATACCTGAAGAAAAAGCGACTTCATCCTAAGGATGATGGATTAGTGTATAAATCAGTATTTGGTCTCTGACCCGGCAGACATACATAAACAACACATATAAAAGAAGATACAACAGTTCTTACAGTTTTTTCCCCCTTCAGCATTTTACATTAAATAGTTGATTCACAATACCTGTAGGTGCCAGGTGGCTCACCTCTATGCTTCACACCTGGGGAGGAGTCAGGTGTGGCGGTACGTGAGGGGAAGTACTAAAATCAGCTGTTTTACCCGCGGAATGTAGAATGAACTACTTTTTGCTGACCCCTGTCACATTTCACTCACTTGTTTGCACTGTGTTTTTTAAGAGTTTCGTGGGTTTCACTGTTTGGGTTTAGCATCAATAAATGAAAGTAAACAGCAGACATCGGAGCCTGTAGTTATTTTCTTGTTTATGGAAGCGCATCTGGCAAATGCCCTTGTCCCCTTGCTCAGCCTCCTGGCGACACTTTGGATATGATCGTCGCCTAACAATACCTACTTGTTTTACCATCTAATTTACAGTGATACACGTATACAAGGGATAGGGACTCTTGCGACGCCTCATGCTAGGGGGAACTAGTGAGTTCAGAGATTTTTCTTCGACTCCGTCCTCAGCAGACGCAATCTACAGTCAGCAAGTCAGTGCAGCATCCATTTGTTTTTACTCTACAAATACATCTACAGACCTAAACTCAAACAATTTTCTAAACTGGACGTACAGTCGAAGAAGGGACTTTGATGAAGGAATGAAGGAAGATAAAGAACATTTCTACAAACCAGTTATGATGCTTTTGTTCAGAAGGAGCCGTGCATAGACTTATTTATAGTAAAGATAAGACCAAAATAACTTTTTTTTAAACTAAATGTCGTTTTTGTCTGCTTCAGATTGTATGTGTAAAGAATGCTGCTATGAGACTTTAAACATCATCCTCTCACTGTTGACAAATGGTGAATAAACTACACCGTACGTTCATATGTTTGTAAATCTGACTGTAATGAAGTCATTTCCTCACCAGACATGAACCTCAGCGCACGTCACTGATACCGAGCAAATCTTTTGAATAGGAACCGGCTCCCTTCAAAGAGCCGTAACTTCCATCTCTAGAGAGTGACGGAGTGGCCGGGGTGAGGGGCGGGGTCTGCTGCAGTTGTTATGGAAACGTCCGTGGGCGGAGCTTTGGGAAGTGGGACCAGTTTGTTTTGTTATGGAGGGTCACGTGCAAGCTGAAGCTCCGCCCTCCTCTCCCCGTTACCACCGATTCAAGTCTCGAGCTGATCCGGTCACTTACTACAAAATGGCTGCAGAGGCTCCGCCGACGACGACAAGCGACTGAAAGCTTAACGGTAGGATTTACTTCACCTCTGCGCGACGCGTGTGTACTTCACACCGCCTGGGAGAACGAATGCCGCGGACGAATATGCGAGCCGCACCGGGGGTCGAAGCGCTTCCAGTTGCGCTCACTTTGACATCGCGGTTGTCGTCGACTGTTCTTCACCGCAGCGGTTTTTATTTTTAGCTATAGCACAGGTTAGCTAACCCGAAGCGCGGCAATCCCCTGCCCAGTGGCTTCAAGCTAACTTGTGCCAAAGTGTTTGGCCCATAAATCCCATGGTTATGTTTTTTTTTTTTTTTTTTTTAGAAACGCGGCTGTGTCAGAGAGTTGACAGGGATGTTGCAGCTCGTCGGCTCCAAACATCCTCCATGCTGCGGTGATGAGAACCGCCTACATCTGACATGCATCCGCTGGAGGTGCCTCCGCTCTGCTCGATTCGATTGCATTCGAATGTCATTTGAATTTTTCCTCCGTGTCCATTAATAATGAGCATTCACGTGGAAATAAGTGCTGATTTCCAACATATTCGGAAATGAACGACTGTTTCACATAACCTTGGCATTGAATTGTTGCCTGAATACAGAATGCTTCGTCAACCTCGTCAGTGCGTGGACTGGGTAACACGCAGTGTAAATATTGACACACCGCTGCTTCAGTCAGTGTATTAGTGTGTTTCACATGTCTGCTGCTGCAGACATCCTGCAGGGGCACACACACTCTCATGAAGAGGAAATGTGTGCAGACTGGGGATGCCAGCAGCCTGATGCATGTAGAGGACTGACGTAAAACCTTGAGGCCTGCTGGCTCCTAATTTGGGTCTGGACCTGGCAAGGGATGAGGAAATGTTGGTGGTAAAGTG
Organism: Aeoliscus strigatus; assembly: GCA_901007665.1. Lineage (NCBI taxonomy): Eukaryota > Metazoa > Chordata > Actinopteri > Syngnathiformes > Centriscidae > Aeoliscus > Aeoliscus strigatus. The sequence continues at coordinate 58,063 of CAAKHB010003842.1, forward strand.
GAGATTGTGGGTGGGGGTCTTCTCTGTCCCTTCTGGGTCAGGGGCCCCAGGCAGGGCCCACGCCTCTGAAAGAGGCAGTGTGTATTCATAGTGAGGCACCGAAGGGGGCTTGATAACAAAAACAGCCCGCTAAATGCTCTGATTACTATACAGCTTAGGTCATGGCCTCATGCTCAGTTCAAAACGCTCCATGGCTTTTTTCCTAAGCACTGGACCAGAGGGCTGAGGGGCATTTTGCCAGATTGTGTCATTTGGTTTGGCAGGTTATTTGGTGTCAGTGATCAGATGCTTAGCTGGAGTCCTCAGTGGAAATGATGAGCTTGCAAGAATTGTTTTGTCTTGAAGCTTTAAGAATGAAAGGCCATTGTTTTTTTTGGTTTTTTTTGTTATTTGCTAGATTTCTGTACTCCAAGGCCGTTGTTGGAAGTGCCTCTATCAGTTTCTCTGTAGAGGATCTACTTCACTTTAATTGCATGCCAGACTTGTGGTGGTATTTTTTTTTTATAGATGAATACCACATTTAAGAGCTTCTCTAAACAAACATTTTAGAAAAAAAAATCTCAAGCACTTCATAAATCCATGACTCCACACAGTGCTTGTTTCCAGTATATGACGATGATTTAGAAGTAGTGACAGAGCTTTTTAGGTTTGATAAGACATTTGTTTAGAGTACTCCTTGATCTGTTGGACCAGTAAAATATCAGCCACGGCTTGTGAAAATGTTCTCTTTACTTTTTGAGAAGACAGCTGACATTGGGACTAAAGTCAGTGCTCGTGGAGTGTGTCCATACCAGTTATTTTAGGGCCTGTACAGAGTGCCAGAAGTGTAGCACCATTTTTTCCCTTGTAGCTCAGGTCAGAAAGCATTAACATGGCCACACTGAGAATAGCCTCAAGTACATTAAAGTGTGCAATCCTCTTTGCAGAGCACAAGGACTGCTTACCCAGCAGTTTTTAACACAAATTGAAATTTATTATCAACGGCTTGGTCTTTTTTTCTCCCAGTGTGTTTGATTTTTTTTTTTTTTTTATTTATGCATTTTAAAACTTGCTTGAATAGCTGGTGTTTTTCAAACCCAGATTAAAAAGCCTGGCTTAATGCGTGATTTTTTGCAGTAGAACACAAGATGCTGCACACGGCCGTAGCTATGGCGGTGGCTGCTGTTGCGGTTGCTAGCGAATGTTCTCCCAAGAGCTTACCGTGCTCTTGTTTGGCTTTCAGCGATGGCATTCCTGGCTCCGTGCCCAGCGACTGCCGTCTAGCACCCCCTCCCCCATCTCTCTCCCTCTCTCGCTCTCACACACACACATATTCAAACCAACCCTTTAGCCTCATCAATTGCAGCCCCCTCATTTTCTCTGCTTCAATGTGGGGCAGCTTTGAATTTGCATGTTAAGACACAATTCACCTTGCACATATTGACTCTCCTTCCTCTTCATCACCACTCCATTTTCGACTAATTTTACACCTGCTTTCATCAGGCTGCCCCTGTCTCCCCTCGACTGTGTTTTTCCTTTTGCCCTCCTTTGTCAGCAGAGTGAATGTTGGGTTTTAAGGGGGACGCCGAGCTCTAATCCTGTTGTTCTGACAGAACAGTGTAATTCCACAACACTGCTGAGCTCATTGACCTGCGGCTATCATTCCGACACAAGCAATGCCTCCCTGCTACAAAGGGCTGATGATGATGCAGCGCACTCGGCTACTATGAGTAAACACTTGATATTTATTTATTAAAAGGGGCGCCTAATATTATATTTAAAACAAAGAAAACTTGTATGTTTGAAATCTCGCTTGATTAGTGTCTACATTAGTTATACAGGCCTATTTGTATTTATTTAGTGGTGTATTGGCTTAGTTGTGCCTCTTTTTACATATTGCTGACTTATTTAATTTTAGCAGGGGTGATGTTAACTGGTTTTATCAGTGTTGGTGCCACGCAACCGCTCTGGTCCACAATGTCTGGGAGTCATGAAACCGAACTGCTTTAGAGTTGAAAATTGAAACAACTGCCTATTCTTCATTTGTTCATATTACCACTCTGTACTGGGGGGATTAGAGTTTGACATCGTACCTGTATGTGTGTGTCTGAGAGATGCTGCAGCATGGATGAATGCAGGAGGTGTCTTTGCATGCTCCCAGCCTCATTGATGTCTCTAGTACAAGAGATACACAAACACATCTGTCCAAGCTAGCCAGATGTTGGGAGTCTGTCACTGAGCGCCTGTCTAGCTCAGAAACCAACGTGGTGTAAATTGATACTATTTAGACAGGTTCTGCGACACTCTCTCATCCGGGTCAGAGGGCAACAGCGGCTCACATTAACTGGAGCATCTCGCTTATCCTCTGATGCTACATGACACAAACCCAATGATGCCCTGGAGAGGAGAGGCAATAGCTATATCTGGCATGGCATCTGCACCGACAGGTTCCACAGCTTCCTGTTGAAAATAAGTGCTGAAGTGTACAAGTGCTGAATTTGCCAGAATAAAGCAAATTCAAAGACGTTCAATCAAGAAACCTTTCAAGATGCTTCGGGCTAAAAACAATGGAATGGATGCAGCATTTGATTGCTGACAGTGCTTTGCTTGAGGAACTAGATGGCAGTAATGCCTCAAAACGGATGCTAACCGTAGCAGCAGCAACACAGGACACGTAGCTCACACAGACAAAACAATCATTGGGTTAATTTCCAGGTGAGAACACAAAGAAGAAAAATGAGGTGAAGTCTGCACACTGTAGTAGCTCCTGAAATGTTTATTAGGCTATACCATCAACGTTTGACAGTCCTGTGTGGACGTCACCTTCTTTTTGGCTGAAACTTATACTCATTGGAATGAAAAATGAGCTGAACATAACAACAATACCAGCATCTCAACAGCAAGCACCCAGTTCATCCATCCAGTCACAGAACACACAGAAATGAAAGTTGGGTGACGAAATGTGTTCATAAGGACAATGTGTTAGACACTTCAAGCACATTGCTACTTTGTTTATGGGCCACTGACCTAAACCGGTAGTGAAATGTTAACAACCACACATTCTTTCTGTCGTATAATTATAATTGTGCTTCAATTTTTAAAAAAAAGTATTTTTATCAATGAAATAATGGAATACCTGATTGTTAAGATTATCGATATTTACAGCTCAGACGAGGCTGTGTGTAAAATGCAGCTTTGTTTTATTTCTGTTCTTTGGAACCATCATGGAGTGCTCCAAGATTGGCAGAGTTCCGTTCACAGCTCCTTCCAATCTTTGAAGGCATGTGCTGGGCGAACCAGGAGGCCCAGTGAGGGAATGCAAAGGCCCTGAAATAATATTCAGATATTTTGAGGTAATTCTGGGCTTATAGATAGTACTTTCTATTTAAAAAGTTGAAGTTTAAAAAAAGTTTAAAAAAAGGTGCCTTGAAGACCTGTTATTCAGCTTAACATACATCCTAAAGAAGTGCCTATTCATGTTTGGAAGCTTCTTTTTTTTTCTCTTATTGTGAGTTTTTGGTCAAAATAAAATGATCAGCGACAAAGTGGTGAACTCCAGTTCATGTATCTCTTATTCATTTTAGTTAGATCAGCCAACTAGTCCTCTGAAATATGACTATTGTCAGTTCCTGAAACCTCCAAACTACTGGAGATGCAAAACATAATAGAAAGCTTTGCAGACCATTCACTGAGTAGTTAATCTTAAAAAATGTCCTTTTCCACCTCTGCCTGATTTCCATTTCATAATTTTCATAAATGTCACAGAATGCAAACGGAGCAGAACAGAAAGACTTCAGAGAAGAGAGTTTTCTACCAACTAATATACTGTGGCCCAGTAATGGAGCTATTTTCAATTAATGCTATTCTATTCACTGAAGGAAAACACACATTGCCATTTTGCAATATTTTAATATAATAAGTACTCTAATAAAAGGATTCCCTGAATATCTCCAGATATTGTAATACAAGAATAAAAAGCTATTTTTTATCAATGTTTTTTAACATTAGTCTTGCTAGGATGAAATGCAATACTGAATCATAAGTTCATATTTTGTTCTGATTAGGATATTGTGTGTATTAACCCAGCTGACTTCAGTGTGGTGCTTTCGGTGCTGTCTGTATCCACCTCACTGATTCCCAGGGTCTCAGGAGCACAGTTGCCAGGCAATGGCCCTCACCACTGTCACCTGCAGCACAACAGGCTTGTCAGGAGAGAAAACTCATCTGACATGTGCACATTTAAAACTCAAGAAATTTGATTCAGCTTCAGGTTTTCAGTCTAGTTCCTCTTCCTCCTTCCTCTTTGTTGTTTGTTTTACCATACGAGCATCGTATGAAGGTGGAGGCCTCAACAACCAGGTCAGTTTAGACGTTTTGTCAAACAGAATGCTGGAATGTTGGGAGAACCCTCACTGGTTGTAGAAACTCAAGAATGGGGGCCTCTTCCCTCGATTTTAGACCTGCATGGACTCCGTAATGACTTCCAGAAACAGCCCACCGAAATAAAATACAAGCACACGGTATATATTGAAATTGTTGCATCTTGCTGAGAAATATGCTGAGTGAATAACTGAAATGCAAAACGTGACACACGCCCATAATCGTTTGTCTGCTGGTTTAACAATTACGTTCATGGTGAGTATTATTTTTTTATTTATTTCATCGTTTGGATTAAATCGTGTTTCTTTTTTGTCTTTTATTCAAGCTGTGAAAAGACGCAAAGAATACGAGAAGAGATTCATTTGATGGAAGACAAGAAAAAGAAAAAGCAAGAAGAGAAGAAAAAGAAAGAAGCTGCACAGAAAAAGGTAACTCAATCATTGACACACACACACACACACACACCGTTTTGTTTTTCAAGTTACATTTTACCTGGATTCATGTTTGCTCTTATGCTAATACTAGTAGATTGAATTTCAGTGAAATGCGAGGTGTCTCACAACCAAATGTAACTCATTACATTTGTCATTCCCGTGTTGGCCCCCAGCCACCTCCTGATTTCCTCACTGCTTCCTTTTTGTGTGACATGGTTAGCCTGCTTTTTGTCACTTTTTAGTATTAGTAAATCTGATCCCGGGGTCAGTAGTGGAAAGAGTATGTTTGAGGAATTTTCCTTACGAAGGAGAGCTACATTTGTGTTCCATCGCATAGCGAAAAAAAATCTGATGAACTCCTTCACCCTTTCTTGCAGTAAGAATGAACATGAACCTTTTTAGCATCTGAATAGATGACAGCTCCTGAACATTCTGTTCTGTTAGCTCCACTGGTTCTGCAGTGCCCGTGTGCCTATGGAAAGCTAAACCATGTGACTCAGATGTTGAAGTTGCACGAACATTACGTCCACCATTTTTACACACATTGGAACTAACCAAGTGCACAATTTTGTATTTATTCCACTGTTGATATATTTTTTCCTCTTTTTTTTAGGCCACAGAACAGATAACCAAAGGTGAGTTGTGGCAATGAACTTGTTCATCACTCATATAAAATTGATATTGTTGATTTAATATTTTCTGCATCATACTACAACACACAGCACGTGCGATAACACATACTTTTTTTTTGCTGTTCCTGTGATTTTGGGCTGTGTTTTAAAAAATGTGTGTCCTATAAGAAGGTGGCCAACTGTGTTAGTCTTATCTGGACTGCTTTTTGCTTTCGAAATATTCTTCAATTTGCAGCGAGGGTAGAAAACGTTAGCTTCTGTTGTGGTTGAATCTCTTAAGCTGTAAACATGAACAGCAACCAGCTATCCCAAACTTAAAAAACCGAGAACAAGTATACGACTAATAAGGAGCATAGGGATGTTGGAGCTCCACCTCAGGTATCTCAGTGGATTCCTTAGTCATTTCTCTGGAGGGTTGAGGTGAGAAGGCTCTCAAGTAGAAAAACAGCAGATTGAAGTTGACAGAAAGGTGAGTTCATTGCAAAGTGTCCAGCTTTCAGCCTATAATGATCTGGTCTGTACCAGCTGCTGACTGAAACATCAGTTTGTCTCTCAAATCTTCTTAAGCAGTGGGAAGCGAACGACAGCGGTGGGCAGTAGGCGAGCTCAGGAGCAGCTCCCCTTGTCTAGATGAGTGAGATGTGAAGTGGGTTTGTCGTCTAGGAGAAATCTGATGTGGTCCTGGTAGTTGTTGAACGTTAATTTAATGTCACAATACAAACAGATGCCCAAATTGCAGCGTTTGTCCCAGCAGCTAGTTTGTGGTTTGTTGTCTAATTCCACTGAGATCATTGTGGTCGCTTGTGACGTCCGTTTGTGTAAACTGATGTATGCCAAGGTCCATCACCTTAACCCTCTTTTCTATCAGACGGAACTATGAAGCAATGTCACAGAGGTGCCCCCCTCCTTCGTCTTATCCCTGAGTCACCCTGAGCGCCTCACAGTTTGTTGCACCAATGAACGTGATCTGGGTTAGCTTTGTTAGTATTGTTTGTGTGTTATCTGCTTTGTTTTGTTTCACCACATCCGCAAACTGACCTATATACACAGCCTTCCCCCCTCCATCTTCAAACCGGTCTGTGATTTGCACAACTATGTTTTTGGCTGCAGCTCATAATAGCAGTGTGCCAGTACATTGTTTTACTGTGATCACTGTCTCATTTAAAGTCACTTTTGACTGTTCTGTTCTTGATTGTGTCAGAGTAAGCGTCTAACCTGTTAATTTCTGTGCTAATGTTCACTTCAGATATATTAAAGAAATGCAAGGGGATCTCTTTACTATCACTATATTTAGTTAAAAACAAACAACAGCAACTCTTTTTAACATAAAAATACCATAAAACCAACAAATGAAAAATTCCAGTCTTGACCGAATGAGTGACTGAGAGATTGTGATGTTAAAGAATGGTTCCTAGAGGGCTAATTAAGAGACAGAATTGTGTGGAATAATTAAAAAGGCATCTACATGTCGGAGAGCTCCAGGAAGACCCTGAGCGCCATGATACAGTACACACACACACATTACTAGTCAGTCACCCCTTCCTCTGTGAATCTGTACTAAACGATAAGACAGCTTGACAGACTTCCTCGCATATGTTCAGTTTAGTACTTCTGAACTTTGCTCAGATGTGGAAATGTCACTGTAAAGCTGATGAATGTAGTATATATAGAATGAATACTTCATTCATCTCCAAGAGAAATTGACAATATATAGTGGGCTAGCTGTAGCTTCTCGATGCACCAGAATTCTGGCCATGAATTAATTTGCCAATTGTCTCTTGAGTACACCCAGCCTTTGTGTGGGAGAATCTTAAATTGCAGTGTGATCAGGGGGAGTTGTCTTTTGTCATTGTCGCTGTTCCTTGTCATCACAAGCTGTTTAAATAACTGGATGCAGCTGTGGCATTAATCTAAAACAGTGTAAAGTGCTTTGAGGCTGTGAATTCAATCAAGCAGTTCAATTGTGTGATTATAGAAATATGTCGACATGCAGACACGGCCCACGTTCGGATTCATTTGAAACAATATGGGAGTCAGGATAAAACTAAAATAGGGGATCTTTTTGTTGAAATGTGTATGAGGCTGAGTTGGCTGTGACTGAAAATTTAGATTCAGTAAGATTATAAGAGACTGTAAAATCTGCAGGCCGGCCGTCATTTTGACACGGTAGAACGACACCTGATGCTCATGGAGCACATGCAGTGAGATTTCCTTCTAAGTAAGCGGCTGCCCCATCAGGAATTTCCTCTGGCAATCTCGCCGACTTCTGGTCACTTCCTGATGAGAAGCGATCGTCTGCTGTCATAGGATGATGCTAAAATCAGCTCCAGTTTTTCTTTGTGTTGACATGAAACATGACTCCCTGGCTGGCATCTCTGTTAGTCTTCTCTCCCGATGCCTTAATAAAAGAACGGTTTGGCATCTAAACAGAAGAGTGTAACAGAGAAAAAAGTAGCCAAGTGGAAATATATTTCATTATTATGTCCTTAATTGACACATGTTATTAATGACTGATGTATGAATATTAAATTATTAATCACAACTGAAAATTGACACATAAAAAATAGTAACACCCTGTGTGTCAAAATGATGGATACTGAGAAACTGATGTGCAAACAAACCATTCCACTTCTGACCACATCACTTCCTCAGTCTAAATCATAACAGTGGAATCTGGTTGGCCTGTAGTTGTTGGCACAGAAGGTCATGGACGAGGGAGAGATGAGTCCAAGAGCGCTGTTGGTCTTTCTCCGTCTTCCACCTGTCTTCTGACAGCAACAACCCGTGTGTAACATCAGCTGGCCTTTGCTGTTAGCGCCAGAGAAACTTCACAAAATGAAAGTAAATCACTTTCATTTTGTGAAGCTCATGATACAACTCAGGTATGTGGTGATGTGTTCTTTTAACAGAAGTGTTGTTCAGTTTAAAACCTCAGTTGCATGGAATCTTCTCACTGTGGTGTCAGCAAGTGGTTTGGAATAGCAGTTGTGTGTGTTTGACACACAAAAGTGGTGTCTCTTAACTACATTGTTATATTCAGTCACTTCTAATTAAGCCGTTTATCTTCGTGTGTGAGTTGTGCTGCTCAAATTCAAAGCTCGCTGGAGTAATGAGATCAGAAACTTGACAGACGAGCTGTCCTTCCTCGGTCCTGATCAGTCTCACCTCTGCCAGTCATCCCTACAAAAGACCACAGCTTTCGTGGCTGCGTCCCTCACGGCTTGCTGCCAGAGCAACAGCATGGTGGATATTTAGAAGATATTCATTAGTCACGTTGTCAATATTTGCCTTAAACCCTAACATTGTCCTTTAAAGGCTTCATTAAGGAAAGCTCCTAATCAGTCACAAACTGAACCTTTCAATGTTTACACCCAGGTGCCGCGCCACCTACTGTGACAAATGGAGTGATGCTATTGTTAACTTGTAGGTAGGAGATGCTGTTTGAAACATCAGTGTTCCGTTTCCTTACTCACATCCACCTTTGGAGCCGTGCCAGCATCTGAACTGACTAAGCAGGGTACTCTGGTTGACTGTAACGTTGTCAGACACAATAACACAGTATGGTGTCACTTGTGACGTGCATTTCATTTCAGTAAATGAACGCCACCAGTCAACTAAAGTCACACTAGCAAAGGTCGCAGAGCATTTTATACATAATGTACACTACTGGCTTTATCTTTGAGCGTCCTGACTTTTAGAAAACACCAGACTCAGGAAAGTCTAAGGTCACAATTAGGTCTGAGCACCTCTAGTTGGTAAACGGCACACAGAAGGCTCTCTATCTTCAAAGTCATGTTTTTGTTCTCCCCCTCAAGAGACAGGCTGATAATGAGCGCTGTCGTTGTCGAGCGCACGTTTACTGTCTTAATATCTCCTCACACAGCCGCTCTCCAACTTGTAGGTCTCAGTCAGTCAGACAGCCATGCTATCATCTTTTCTCCCAGCAAATTCAGACGTCTAAATGTTTCAGTGGAGTCCTTCTATGTGAAGCACACATAACCCTAGGCCATAGTTTGATGTGCATCTTTGATGAACTGGGAATTCTCCGCTGTACTGGCACCGCTGAAGATTGTGTTTTTGCAAATGTGCTGCCAGGGAGTGGATCTCTCTCATTTATTTAGCAAATCTCCTGTTTGTGAGACTTGTGCTTAATAAGCCCACTGTTTGCTGATGCCATCGGCCTTTACTTGGGCCTTTGTTTGTTTATTTTACAGTGTAATGTATTTGCTTTTGTGTTACTCAATGTTGCTCATGTTACTCAAACTGCATTTGTCACTTTAGTGTTATTGAATGTGCAGGACTTGTAGCATAGTGTGGGCGAGTAGTGTTCTAATTGTAAGCGGATTTTAAACTAAGCTGGTTTCCGGGAGTGAGACTCAAGCTCACAGTGGAGTGCTAGGAGGTGGTGTCTTACAC
>CAAKHB010003842.1:67923-87667 GCA_901007665.1 Aeoliscus strigatus
CAGACTATTCACACACACACACACACTCACACACACACACACACACACACACCATCCCCTTCATCGCTTACCCTCCATGCTCTACCTCCTTCCCTTCCTCCTTTGAGTCTGCTCTCTGTTTCGCTCTCACTCGCTCTCTCTCTCTCTTCAGCTCTTTCTTCTGATTGGCTGACAGAGCAGGCAGCCCGCTCTCCCCTTCCCCCAAGCTTCCAGAAGAATCTACGTCACACAACCTGAGAGCTCCAACTGTATGAGAGTTCCTTCCCTTACTATAATTACACAACCACAGAGTCCTGTATTTTTACGAGAGGACAACCTCTTAAAATGATCAGGGAAATACCACATCTAATGCAGCAATACTGACCAAAGGATCACACAGTGAAGGGACAGCACAGGATGGTTGGGAGGGAAGACCCTCTGAACGTGCAAGAAATGGAGAACATGAAGAGAATGAAGGTCCAGCTCGGCTTCAGGGAGAGCTTCAGGGAGAGACGCAGACGTACAGATGAAGGTGAAACTGGATCAGTCTGTGGTTGGAGCCCACTAGGTACACAAATTACATTATACACACCCACTACATGTGAACAATGGACAGAAATGCAGAAAAATAAGGAGCATTCGATGGGGTATGTGAGCAAACATGCCTGGCTGTATTAACAAGGCTGGATGAATATATTTTCCACAACACCATCCTGTCCTCTCCCCTCAATGTGGGCCTCAGCATTACATAACTCTTTGTTTTTGTGCAGCTGGCCTCATGTGTGCGAGTTATTCATTGCTTCACTGCACACGCTCAGGATGGTAGCCAATGGCAAAGCACTGCTCTTTATAATTCATTTAGGCCAGGGAAAAATCTTCTCTCTCTTTTGGTTTCTGGCTCTACACAGCCCTTACTGTTTATTTTATTACTAGCAAGAGATGAAATGCAAGTCTGGTTCTGTTTACATGATGTTCGACCAGTGGCTGTGTAGGTTCGTGCAGTATGTGGTAGCTTTGAACACGTTTTTGCATCCCGTTTACATTGTCGTTTACCAGATTATTCTATTATATAATGAAATGTACAGAGATGTTTATCCTGGTGTGCTTTGTGCCCATAATGCATCTGAACCAGCATTGGATCTGTGACCCAGAGCTGATTATCCTGTTTGACTTAGTGGTGACCTCTAACCTTGGACATCCATATTCAGTTACTCTATGATAACCCCCTGCAGGCCTAACTCTTCAAAAGCCTTGTATGTGGTGCAAGGTGAAATGAGCCAAACGCTACTACCTCTCTCATGTCTCTGTTTTGCTTAAATGCTGCAAAGAATGTAAGCTGCTGCAAAGCAAAGCCGTGTTTGACTTGAAAATGATTTTGTAAATAGAAACCTTGCTGTTTCCAGGGGTAACCAATGCTTGTTATCATGAGAAATGATGAATGACAGCATTTTTAAGCAGTGACAGATGTGATCATCAGGAATCATAACTTGTCATAGACCGTGAAAAGCATTTGCTTAGCACCATTTAAATTGTCCTTATCACGATCGCCCACAATAATCAGGTGGTAGGTCCAAGTCCATTATCTGGCACTTGACCCCCCCCTCATCACTTCTAATCTGTTACCAGGCGACAAGGCAGTTCTCAGACTATGAGCACTGTTGGTCTTGGCGAGCTCAAAAGCCCACTCTGAGATTATTACAGTCCTTTGGTTCTCCAAAGAGCAGACATGTGTTTAAGCTGACCACTGCCGAGATGCTTCAGGCATCCCAGAGTGACCATGAGTCGGCACATTTATAGCCATCTCCTCATTTGCCTTTCTCAGTTTAACAGCACTGTTCTCATCCAAAAGTGACCGTAGCTTTGAAAAGTGACTTGGCCGCAGCAGACAAAAATTGCAGCAACTAAGTTCTTTTGTCAACACATCTTATTGCTATTGTCATTTAGTTTTGAAATGTCAAATATAATAATGCAAAATGCAATTAAACAATAATCAAACGTGATTTCTAATCAACTAATTAGTAGCAGGTATTAGCCAGCAACTCTGCTTTTGCATAATGCTCCTGCACCCACTTCATCCCTTTAATTTCTCCTTTTTTGTTTCCTCCCCACCTTACCTCCACAGTGCCAGACTCTGCCAAACTCGATCCCGCCCTTCCTCCCCCCCCTGCCAACCCCAGTGTCACCCTCTCTGTACCCCCAAGCAGTGGCAATGGCAAGCACGCCCCAAGTGGAGGCCAGCCTCAGACAGCACAGCAGCCCCAAACTCCGGCCCAGCAGCGCTTCCCGGCCAGAGAGGTGCCCCCACGCTTTCGTCAGCAGGAGCACAAGCAGCTGTTGAGAAGGGGTCAACCCCTGCCCTCTGAGACTCTGCCTCCCACCACCACGGGACGTCCTACCACTACTGAGCCTGCAGCAGTACCAGTACACCCCTCTCCCTCCTCAGCAAGCCTGCCTACAGGTCAGCTTAGACACGCTGTTGGCAAGTCACTGCCTGTATTTCCTCTTCTTTTTTTCATCAAGACCAGATAGCATTGATGTAAAATGTTTGTCTTAATAAGAATTTGCAACATGCTTTGCAGTTTTAAATGCAGCAGTTGGATTTGATGTCGTCACCTTGCAGCTTGTTGTGAATTAGTAAACCATATTTGGTGTGAAAGTTGTGAATGTTGGTTGCACAAGCATCTTTGTGCACACATTGTTGTCAGTTCCATTATGATAGTAACAGTGCTTTGTACCGTACCTGTAGAGCAGTATGAAGTGCTGTTGACTGTTTATTTTCAGACTGCCTCTGCCTGGCTGGGAATTAGACATGGGGCTAGATGAATACAGGGGTAGAGGATTGAGAATAAACACAGCTGGCATAACAGTATGTGTTTGTTTATTTCCCTGTCTTAGCATCTGCATATCTCAACTTTCTTCTCTCTCTGAGGTTTGTTGATGATTTCAATAAAAAAAGAATGTTACTATAGATGTCTGAACATCATAGATGTTGTCATATAGCTCTCGCTCAATGGCAAAGAGCTGTGTAGGTCTTCTCCTCCTGATCACCATCTTGAGCTTTGCTAGCAGTGCAGTGCTAGCTAGTTTCCTGGGCACCTCAGTTAGCCTGGCCTGGCAAAGATAGAAAGACTGGGTGAGAAGGAAAGAGAGAGTGAGCATGGCAGAGGTCCAGTACTGTGGGCTGAAGTGACTCATAGCTTACGGTAAAAGCTGCTCCTTCTCTCCTCCCTTCTTTGGCAGGCCTATGCAGCTCTGCTTTTCTTCTCTGTGTGTCATTGAACTCACTGATGAGTGACATGAGGACGGACAGACAGATGACTTTCCTGACTGAAAAACAGACGGACAGGCAGAGGTCGTGTGCAGTTGGGGATATATTCATGTTGTCAGTATGGCTGTGTAATACTTTTCAGGTCAGATTTCATGTTTGTATTATATTCAGATTTGTACTTCTGTAATTGAACTCAAACCTGTACACTAAATGTTTGCACATGACACAAAATCTGGACATAAGGTTCTGTCCTACAACCATATTTACACTAAGCTATTTCCAAGACTGAAGAATACAGTGACAGGTCCCTGGCCTACACAACTCTACTGATCATAGGGAGAGTTCAACCCGACAGACCTTTTGAAATGCATCAGTAACTTTGTAATTGTGGGTCACAGGGGGTTCACCTTACGCCCACAGACTGCACACAGCCCAGCAGGACTGATAGAAGCTGATGTGATGTGAGTGTGAGCTGTATGTGTCCCTGCTCAACCAGTCTCAGACAGTTTCTAAAACAACAGCTGCACCAACTTATGCTGCGCACTACAAGAGTTCATGGGAAAAAAATCATTCAGCTTTTTTCAGGGTCATTGATATATTGTTTGGAGAGTTATGTTGTTACATACATTCATTAGTCTTTGTGTAGCACTAAACCAGTGTTTGGCATTTAAATAAACAAAGTCTTAGTGTTAGCAATCACACTCAAGGTTTATAGACACCAACTCTTGTCACCAATGAAACCAGTGCAATGTAAACAGTCGCAGGCAAGTTCAAGAATAGTGCATCTAAAGTGCTAACGGCTTGTCGAGTGGAGAAAAGAGCACACAGACTGGAGTGGGTCTGCTGATGATGCTGTGAAAGAGCGTTGGGAATCCTCTCAAAGAGGACTGGGATGTCTTCTGATGTGATTAACATCAGCTCTCTTAACCACAAAATCTTCAGTGCTTGTGATTTTCTGTTTTGTCTCACTCATGCTATGCCTCCATTCCTCTCACTTTGTCTGCCATTAGCACCTATTCACAGCCTCTGCTGTACCCACACCAGAGCTCATACATATACCCACATATAACCTCCCTCTCCATAGGGCAGTACTCACTATATGCAGGCTATGCATGTCATTATAACCTTCTCCCTATCTTGCCTTTTGCTTGCTTAACAATCCATACCCCGAAGCCCTTTCATGTAGAGGCAGCTGGAAAGAGCGAGCTATTTTAGGACCGGCATGTTGGAGAAGCCCTTGACCTGATTTATCCTTTTAGAGGAGCAGGAGGAGAAGGCAAACATGGTGGCCAGATGCCTCTGATGTTGTTATTTTTTACTGTCCCTCTGTCTCTATCGTTTCATCTTGAGTTTCTTTCCAGAAGGTAATTATGCACCAGGCCGGCTTCTGGAAAGTAAGCAAGTGTATGGAAGAGGACGTCATTGTTTGGCTAAATACAAATCAGCCTTTGAGCTAGATAAGCATATTCCCTATGTGGCAGTAACAACAAGCCGATGGTTGTTTGTGGTCGTAACCTTTTTTTATATGCTGGCTGATGACCCACTGAAATAAGAACTGCTAAAGCTGTTTTTAGGTTTCAAACTTGTGACCGTTAACCCTGTTAATGATTTCATATAAATCTTGAGAATAATAAATACATAAATACATCATTTACAGAAAAGTAAAACATGCAGGGAATTCTATGCTTGTAATACTTTAGAATATTAATTTATAGCCCTTTTGGTTATTTACTGCAGGAGTGATCATAACATTTGTATCAAACCACTAAATGAGTTGCTTTGCATGTACAATGTGAAAAGTGTTTCATACTACCACGTGATATTTGCAAAAGAGCATTTTTATTTTTGATGAAGTGGTCCATAACTTAAGGGGCCACGTCCTCCCCTTATAAAAACAAAAGGGATTTTACATGTGATCATTTACAATCAAATGTAACACACTCAGTGGAGGTGTGTCTGTGTGTTTGTCATCTGACTGGCAGGACTTATAGTCAGGTCTGTGCCATCGAGTCTCTGCCCCTGGGGGATGTCATTAAACAAGGACCCATCCAGGCCCACACCTTCCTCCTAGATACCTCCTTGGTCCATTGCTCAACATCCACCTCTACCGTATCTTCTGTATTATCTCTGACAGTCATATTGTCCCCTTTTTACCTGACCTTAGGAGTAGAAGGCTGAAAATTAAGCAGGTTTTCCTGCTGATCTGAGTTGTGGGGAAGAGCTGTGTTCTTCTGCTTTGTAGTGTGTACATGAGCAGTACATTTACTGTATGGATTATGTGTAATATGTTAACACAAGGCAGTATCATAGCACAACCCCACGTGTTGGCTCCTGACAGTGGAAAGCACAGAGGGCTGAACCTCGATCATAAAATAACTCTTTTCCACCAAACATTGACGTATTGTGTTGTTGCGTGGGCACTATGATCATTTGTGAACAATGACGGCCTTGATCCAGGGTGCTGCAGTGTTTTGTTTTGTTTTTTTTCCTTTTGCTGAGCTTCCAAGCTCTGCTAGTCTCCTTCCAGGCCTTTTATTATGTTTCAGGCATGTCTTTCTCTCTCGTTTAGCTTCTCAACTTGTCACTATCCATCCTTTCCCCAGTAGCCCCAGCGCCATATTTGGGTCCAGATCACTGATCCTTAACAGTGCTGTGAACAGATCCATATTAGCTTAAGGTTTTCTGTTGTAGGAGGCAGTGCTCATTATAGACAGAGCTGTATTAAATAGTGAAGGGTTTAAAAGAGTCACATTTGTTTTTTCTCTTGCTTTATGACTGTGCTAGTTAGGTCTCGAGGCTTTATTGTTGAACTGCTAAGCAAGTCACCCACCAACAATACTGTTCCCCTTCTCTCTCATCCCCTCCCCCAGTGCACTTTTCTCCAGACAGTGAGAATATCCTTCATCAGGATAGGAATAGAGCATGATATAAATACAGAGGGGCACTACATAGAGGAGGAGAGACCCAGCCGAATCAGAGGTAGTGGGAGGAACAGAGTATGAGGGGTAAGGAAGTGAGGGAGGGGGAAGGGGGTGTCTCTTGCCGCGTAAGAGCTGTGCAACTTCTTGGCAGCATTTCAGAAATGAGCCTCAGAAGCTTGGCAAGCCAAGCAGACATATTGAGACAAGGATGGTTGCTGCGTTGCACAAAACCTAGCTCTTTACAGGATGGTTGGGAGGCACCTCTCCACAGGTATGTCATTAGTGTGTTGCACAGCTCTCTTTTCCTCCGTCCCTGTCTCGACGCCTCTACTGTGTTGTTTTGGTGGCTTGTATTTATTTACAAAGTGAGTGGATGAGCACTTTTAAAGCTGCAGCCACAGTGGACCAGTGGCTTGCGGTGTTGAGCTCTTATGCATTGTGTTGATCTTAGTGAATGAGACATGCACGCTGTTACTTGGTGGAGGTACAGAGAGCAGCTCGGAGCCTTTTTGGCTACAGTTCAGGACTGAGAAAATGGCGGTGCTGCTTTTCTCGGTGGAGTGACGCTACAGAAAAATGGTGCTGTGTGTGTCACAAACAGTGCTCTCAGTGATCTCTCACTGCCTCCTCTCCAGTGTCAAGTTGAACTAAGCGTGAAAACGAGATCGTGCAGTGCTGTCACTTCCTTTGCATACAAACTAGACATGCATGTAAAGGGGCATGTAAACAACAGTGGTGGCAGCAGCAGCCTCTGTAGAAATGGACACTGATGTATCAAAAAGTAGGCTTATCTTGTGCTAACTAGAAATCTGAATGTGCGCTGAAATTAAAGGAAGCTAGCTAATCTAAAGGCATCGGTCCTTAAGACAGATAGATAGATACTTGATTGATTTCCTCAGAGAAATTCACAACTATACATACTGTATATACTTAAGCAGTATAAGCAAAGCTTTACTTCCTCGAGCAGTTGTGCAAGTCAGTAAGGGCTGATGTGTTTGAAGGGAAATGCTTCATGTCACATTCGTGTTGGTGAGCAAGTAGGAGTGACCCAGGTGTATGGCTTCTGTGATTGATTGTGCTCCTCAATTTGTTTATGGGAATAACCTGCCTAAGCTTCACTACCTTGTAGGATTTTTTTTAAAATGTGATGAATGCATACTTTACTTCATGATTTAGATACATTTTTGATGTAGTACAGTCTTTAGTCTGGTTTATTTATTCTATTTTTATTGTAAAGCACTTTGAGCTGCATGTGTGTATGAGAGGTGCTATACAAATAAAGTTCATGATTATTATTATTATTATTATTACAAACAGATTTACTGACAAAGTGTGCTCTTTAGTGTGCATCATGGTGTGCATCTTCTCTCATTAGTGTTGCTGGGGTTTCCACTGGTTATTTAGTTTACAACATACAGTTTACATCTTATTGTATGTGGGTTAAATGATGTACACAACTTGTAACCCTCTTCTCTCATTGTTTTGTTTCCTCCCATGCAGAACTGCCCCCTCAGAGCAGCCAGGGAGCTCAGTATGATAATTCCCTTTGGGGACACCTGCCAGCCAAAAGGAGTGCCACCCCTGCAAATTCTAGCACTGCAACATCTAACAATACCAGTTGCTGGGGTCAACTGATCATAGACCAGAAAGATACAGAGGCTTGGCCTCCTATTACTCTTTGCCAGGGCCAGGCCCCTCCAGGAGGATGCTTGTTGGACTCTAACCCTGGTCCCCTGACCAGCAGCAGCAGTAGCACTAGTAGTATTAATAGTAGTAGTAGTAGTAGTAGTTGTTGTAGTACAGCAAGTATGGCCACAGGGGCCAACAGCCAGACAGGCCACTTTCCTGCCAACCATCTCAGCAGTAAGGTCAACAGTGGGCCCAGCCCTGCCAATCATACTGGAACCAACATGCACTCAAGCCAGGTTGCAGCCAATCGCAGCTGGGGCTCAGGGCCTGGACCTTCCAACTGCCCCACTCAGTCCTCAGTGGGGAGTGAAACTAAGAATGACAGCCCAGTAGGTGGAGGAGGAGGCAGCAGGGGCTGGTGCTCTTCTTCATCGTCCTCCACCGCCAACTTTAACTTGAACTTGAACCCTAATGCCAACCCATCTGCCTGGCCTGTGTTAGGGCACGATGGGGGTGGCACAGGGGGAGGCAGCTCAGGGGGCGCCAACACCATTTCACCTCCTCAATCAACACCCAATCTCTGTAATCAGCCTGGCCCCCCTCCATCCCAAACCATCACCTCTACTGGAGCCAACACTAATGGCAACAACTCCTCTGGGATTGGCAGCGCCTGGGGTAGCATAATGACCTCTGACACCCCAGAGCCACACCCCTCCCTGTCCACGAATGTGTCTTTCAGTTCAGAACCTCAGAACCTTAAAACTGATGGACCAAATCACACTAATAAACAGGAGCCTCCTGGCTCCATCCCTAACCTGCCCGGCTGGGGCAGTGCACCTGTGGGATCGGGTCCCGTGAGCCAGCCACCAGCAGGTGGCACGCACGTCAATGGAGAAAGCGGTAGCTCAGTGTGGGGAAACAGTGGCGATTCCAAGGCATCTTCAACTAAGGAGGCATCTGGCTGGGATTCTGGTTGGGGCCATGGAGGAAATAGAGGAAATTCTGGAGGCTGGGGTGACCAGCCTAGTGGAGAATGGGGGAAACAGCACACTGAAGAGGCCCAGGGAGGCTGGGATGGCCCAAACTCTCCCCCCCAGGATCCACAAACTAGTCCTTGGAGCAGAGCTGTGAGCATCACCGGAGCCAGTGAAGGGAGCAGTGACAGCATGGAAGGACACCCCCGGTGTGGAAAGAACTCCCCCAGAGATACTCCAGCTCCTCTGCTGCCTGCTCAAGATCTGGACCCCAGGGTGCTGTGTAATACTGGCTGGGGACAGACTCCTGTTCGCCAGCACACCTCCTGGGACATGGACGATACTAAACACAAGAATGATGCGGCTGCAGAATCATGGGGATCTGGCCCAACTGCACCAAGTAACGCCCAAGGGCCCCCCAACACTAACTTAGGTCCCTCACCGAGGACTGACTCTGGGAGCAAAAATGATGTGCCTGCTTCTCAGGGAGCCTCAGGTTGGGGAGGGAGCATTGCTCCTAACAACCAGCCAAGCTCTGTTTGGGGTGATCCCCCCAACAACAAGTCCCCAAGTGGCCCCGGTGGCTGGGCCAATCAGCCAAAAGGAGGAGCAGCTCCCAGTATACCCAAAAATAATGGTCAGTCCTGGGGAGAGGAGAAGTCAACAGGGTGGGATGATTCTCACATGAAGCCAGCACCCCAAGGCTGGGGAGAGCAATCCAAAGCATCCCACAACTGGGGAAATAGTGGAGGGAGCAATAACAAGGGGGACTGGGGAGAACCAGATGAGGGCAAAAAGAATCCCACCAACCCTGGCTGGGAAGGAGAAGCAGGAGGCTGGAAGGAAACTCAGAGAAGCTGGGGAGGGGCTGCTTCAGGGCCTGGGTTATCTGGAGCTGGAGGAAACGGGGGCTGGGGTGAGCCTGTTTGCCAGCGTCCCAGTGGCCCTCCCCAGGGTTGGACCTGTAAGTCTCAGGATGGTCTCAGTGGGAACAGTGGAGGAGGCATAGGCTCCTGGGGGGGCTCAGGCGCTGTGAAACAGGGTGGAGGGTGGTGTGGAGGTAAGCAGGAGTCCTCAGCTGAGCCTACAGGCTGGGAAGAGCCGTCTCCACCATCCATTCGCCGCAAGATGGAGATAGATGATGGGACCTCAGCATGGGGTGACCCTGGTACCTACAACAAGACAGTCAACCTGTGGGACAGAAACAATCCAGGAATGTCCCAGGCTAAAGCCACCACTGGAGGAAATAACCCCACAGGCCCGAACAGCAGCCATGCCCACTCACACAATCACACCTACCACGGGCCACCTGCACCCTTACAGAATCACACCAACTCCCAAAACCCAGGTCCCACCAGCGGGCCCATGGATGCTGTCGTGCAGCACCAGTCTGGGCCGTCTCACAACCGAGCTCCCCTGATACCTCAAGGTAAGACGAAACAACACGTTTGATGTTGAAGCGCATATTATTACACCTCAGTCCCATTATCAATCTTTACGTTGTAATCAGGATGTGATGTAAAATATTGACAATGTAATTAAAGAATACATTACATACATCTTTCTTTTATATTTTATTTAAGGCAAAAATATACAGTAAATAACATGGACACTTAGCACCATCACACTAATTGTTATGTGCATTCCCCAGCAGGTTGATGGCTTGAGAAACACATTAAAAGAAATATAAAATTCATAATAACACATGCACAGACAAAAAACGCTGTGCCAGAATATTTCTTGTCCATCCTTTCTCTCTATAGATGCGAAATAGTGGAGAGACGTGATGTTCCTTTGCTGTGCGAGTATAGCGAATGTTTTCCCTGTGTTGTTTTTTTTTAAATTTCACTCTCATCGTAATTGTGCCAAACATTAAAGCTGGTTAGGTAGTTAGCGCTGTAAAGCTCAAAGCTGTTTAGCACTTAAAGGTAAAATCTTGACCTAGCTTGCCCTCTTTGGATTTACATCTAATCAATGATCCAAATGAGTTAAGCAGTGCAAGCTGTGTCTCTCTCCCTCTGAGGCTTCTCACATTTCACAACATCAGGCATGTCTGTGGGGATAACCCTTTCAACCTCACATGGGTACCCAAAGGAAGTACAAGAATGCTGTTTACAAAATGCCTGGTGAAAACAGCAATTTGCCACAAACTCTTTGAGCCTGTTTCGGAAGTGTGTGATTATTATGTTGGAGCCGCGCCATCTGTCAGTTGTTGAAGGGAAGAAACACTGAGAGCAGCTGAGTTGGAGCAGCCGCCCTCTGCTGTCCGACACGTGACCCTGCATGTTGACTCCACATTACATTCCAGTAAAACCTGACAGCAGTGCTGGATGTCTCCTGAGCTTAAGTATCATCATTACAAAAAGGACTAACTGTAGTCATGGGAATAAGTTGAATGTTAGTTATAATACAGCACTGCCCGTAGGTCTCCGTCTCCTGTTTGGAGGGAGAGAACTAAGCCTGGCACTGTCCCAGACCCACAAACAGCCCTGCATGTTTCACCCCAAGAGTGAGCAGATCTGTGCCAAATCTTAAACGGGCATCTTCTGCCTCTGTCATTTATGCTGTTAGGCAAAGCCCAGGTTTCTGCCACCCGACATGGCCGGGACAAATGGGGTGATTATCAGCACATTAAACATTGATAGTAATCTCAATTGATTTCAGGTGACTGCTGTGCAAGTCACCTGAAATAAAGTGTAATGGGCTTCCTAACCCCGACTGAAGCTATGGTCGTGCCTGTAATCGTTTGATTTCCTATAAATGTGTTGCTGTCTATACAAAATGCATCATTATCGACAGGCTCTTGTCCTTGTTTGTCTCCAAGGTTGGGGTGAACTACCCAGCTCCCACCAAAAATCAGAGAGCTCATGGGGGGAACCTGCGCCCTCTCCGGGCAGCGTTGACAACGGGACATCTGCTTGGGGAAAACCCACGGGGAGCTGTGGGGGTTGGGGAGACGGAAACCCAGACAGCTACGGACGGGGCAACCCAACTATGACATCTACATCCTGCAAACCTGGTGAATAGCTTGTGTAGCATTAATATTTATGAGCCTGAGTTCATATTGTGTTTCAAGGACATCAGAATGGTTCAAAGAAAGCAAACGCACCCAGTGTTTTAGACAAATCCACACTGACTCCTAGTGGCTGGCTGATATCAAATGTGCTGTTGACTTTATGTAACAATTTGCAACTACAACGGTCCTTCTCACTGTCGTCTTCTGTCCTTTTACCAGCTCCCAAACCTATGCAAGACGGATGGGGAGGTGGAGGGGAGGAGCTTATCCTGTCAGGGAGCCAGTGGGATGAGGAAGGAGACATGTGGAACAACACGGCCTCCCAGGAGAGCAACTCATCCTGTAACTCTTGGGGAAATGTGTCCAAAAAGGGCCCATCAAAGGTGTGAGGCAGTGCGGGTTACAGCTACTGGTCACTCTGGCTGTGTTAATGTTGTTTGTACAATGTTACTCTATTAATCATTTTGTATCATCATGTCTCCTAGGGAAAGGTTGTGGGAAAGCAGGAAGATGCCTGGATCATGAATCGGCTCATCAAACAGCTGACAGAGATGGGATTCCCTGTGAGTAGCATTTTATTCATCTCTGATAATCAGTGCTACCGATTTTACCTCTTTGATTTCCAGTGAATTGAAATGGACTAGTGTCATGATTGTGGCAAACGCATTTCAGCAAACCAAACACTGATTCAATGATGCTGTTACTCAATCTGGCTTCTGGATGATTGGTTTGTCAGAGAGATCCAGCCGAGGAGGCTCTAAAGAGCAACAACATGAACCTAGACCAGGCCATGAGTGCCCTCCTGGAGAAAAAGACAGAACTGGACAAGCGGGGGATGGGGATGACTGGCCACGACTACAACAACGGGCTCATCAACAAGCCCATGAGCTGCCCTCGGCCTCCACTTCTTTCCAAAGAACCCTCAGCAGACCCCCGATCACCCTTCATGGATAAGGTATGTGTAATAATTCATTGGATTTTGGTGCACAAGGCATCATATGTCACCTCCTCATCACTGTGGTGGAAGTGGTGATGCACCCCCTTTTTCTGTGATGGAATGAGCCTTTGTGTGGTACTGAATTACTGATCCTCTGTTGATTCTTGTGACTTCTTCCAGCAAATGCAGAGTGGAATGTTTGGCGGTGGTGGAGCAGCACAAGCCCGGGCCATGCAGCAGCAGCAGCAGCAGCAGCCGCCTCCTCAGCCACCAGTGCCGCCTCTCAACTCCTCTCAGCCTAGTCTACGCGCTCAAGTGCCTCAGTTTCTCTCCCCTCAGGTATGTGTGCGCACACACACACATACACACACCTTGTACACAAATAGAGGAGGCGGCAAGGCCTTTTAATGTATGTCATGGTAAATATTTTATATTGAGATTACATCCATATGTATCTAATTTATTATTGATCAGTGTCGTCTCCGGACACATGTGAATGAATGTGAGGTGTTAGTACAGTTAGTACAATACATATAAAATATTTACAGTACAAAACCTTACTCTTTAATCAAATGTGTTCCTCTTTCATAAGAGGCTGTTCAGTTTTTGGACATAATGACACAGGATGTAGACAAGTAGCTCTTGTTAAGTAATGTTTTCAATGTGTTTTGGCCACAGGTTCAAGCACAGCTCTTACAGTTCGCAGCAAAAAACATTGGTCTGAATCCTGCACTTTTAACCTCACCAATAAACCCTCAACATATGACCCTTCTGAACCAACTTTACCAGCTGCAGCTGGTGAGTCTCCTTCTACTTCCTCTGTTTGATTTTGTCCAAGGGATGTATTTGCCTTTAGCAGAACAAGAATGAAACATATTGTGGGTCTAAACCTACACCACCTAAGAAGCATGTCAACAGACCTTGGACACTAATCCAAATGTGCAGCTGCAGCTTTTCTTTTTCTGACTTTGTAAAACTTTCCTGGAGTGCTTCTGATACAGTACTATTTATCAAAATGTTTCAGGAAAACATTTTTTTTGTAACCTTCAGTTGTCATTATCAGGGGTAGAGTTCAAAGTGATGTCCAGACACCTTTGCGTATACTTAATTTACAGGCATATCAGCGTTTACAAATACAGCAGCAGATGTTGCAGGCGCAGCGCAACGTTTCTGGCCCCATTCGACAACAAGAGCAGCAAGTACGTTTTCCTCCTTACCTTCAGATTTCAAAACGTTCACTGAGCGACTTCAATAAATCCGATTTCTAGAAAAAGATGGTAATAACAGTCCAGACACATGAAAGATGCTCACATCCCTCCGTCTGTCCTCCCAGGTTGCACGTACAATCAATAACATGCAGCAGCAGATCCAACAGCACCAGCGTCAGCTGGCCCAGGCCCTGCTAATGAAACAGCAACAACAGCAGCCACCACCCTCCCACTCCAGCCTGCATTCTGGGGGGTCCAAGTCCACCCTGGATTCCTTTCCAGGTCACCCCCAGGCTCCAGGCCTCCCTGACCTGCAGACCAAAGAGCCGCAGTCATCTCCCAGCGCCTACAGCCCGTACTCTCTCTGTGAGTAGTCTTCTTTGTCTCTGTGTTCCTAACAGATGACGCTGTCCTTCAGTTGTGGATCATCATGTCTCTGCTGTTCCTTTGTCCTCAGCTGGACTGAATCCAAACATGAATGTAAACTGCATGGACGTGGGTATGTCTATGAAGGACCCACCCCAGCCCCAATCGCGCCTGTCACAGTGGACGCACCCCAACTCTATTGAAAGCCTCTCTGGGAGCTCCTCTCCTTTAGAGCCCAACCTCAGCAAGCATGGTGAGAAATAAATGACACCCCGGCCAATGAACGCAAAGTGACATTTCACTGATGTCAACATGTTTTCACCCCTCCTAGGTGCCAACCTGGGGCCTCCTGGTAAACCTCCTCAGCTGGAGGACTCTTATAGCCCCTATCTGATGTCCAGCTCTGAGTCTCCAACCAGCCCCCTGGTCCCCCCAGACAGCTGGGGACAGGGAAAGGGCAACAGTGACAAGATGGCTAATGGGACCAATATCAACTGGCCACCAGGTTAGAAGCACATCAGTATTCACCGCTATCAGGCATATCTCATATCATCAAGGACGTCAGTCGTCAGTTCTGCAACATGAAATGTTCATTCAGACAGCAATGGAAAGAAAATGATTTTAATTTTGGTGTTCAGAGTTCTGCCCTGGTGTGCCATGGAAGGGCCTCCAGAACATCGACCCAGAGACTGACCCCAACATGACCCCTGGCAGTGTCCCCAGTGGGCCCACCATCAACACCAACATTCAAGATGTCAACCGCTACCTGCTGCGAGACAGAAGTGGAGGTGAATGTGGTGTCTGACGGCTTTTACAATAGGTCTTTAATGTCTATGTCAGCAGTGTATGCTGGGTCTTGATCCTAATACGTCCTGATGAGCTTTCATTTAGATGATACATTCTGGGCATTGGAAATGAAATCAAATTGATTCGAAAAAGAAAATTACGTGTATCCCCCTAGGTGCATTGAAATATGTGACAATATCATACAGCCGCTTCTTATTCTCTTATTTTCCATTTTCAGCCTTTAATTGCCTATACTACCATTGTTTACACTCTACCTGTTATTCTCTCTCCTCTTTGATGAGCTTACTGTCATCCTGAGTATTACCTTTTTCTTTTATTCCATTTTCTCTCTGCTACTTTTCCTTATTTCTTTGTTTCTGTCTATTTGTTTGTTCAATGGCATCGGCTCAGGCTCTTCTCCCACTTCATCTCAGAACGAGGCTCTGCCTCCCTCCTCTGATTGGCCAGTCAGTGCCTACACTAGCTCATTCAGTCTGTCGTCCCCGGAGACAGACGATACAGGTACATGGTTTACCCCGAACCTTCTCCCCCCCTCCGCAGTGAGCATATATATCCTTGTCTTACTGTAACTCAGAGCTGCAAGCAGTCACTGAAGATCCACCTCTGTCCTCCTGTCCTCTGTCGTCACTGCACCTGAATAAACGACTCCTCTGAGTTCTCTCCCTGTCAGCTCCGTCTCTCCTGCAGTGCATATTCCCTCTGTGCTGTGACTGTGTCTCCCCTCTGCTCTTGCATGGGAAGTGTCGAGGAAAGGAGGTTGTTGTTTATTCTTTGATCCGTGGCTTCTGAATGTGCATTGAACCCTGGTGACGTCAGTAGTTTTGTCTCACATACCACATATGTATACGTTTTTAAGCTAAGTTGAAGGATTTTTGTTCAATTACTGACAAATGTTAGCGGGTGTCAGGTGCCATCATTCTGCCCTGCAGGAACCCCTGCACCTTCACCCCCCCGGTTCTGTAGTCAAACGTCGTCGTCCCTCTTTTCCTTCAGGTAAACTGTCAGAGATGAAATCGACTTGGTCTCCAGGCCCCATCTCTCACAGCCAGGCCTCTCTGTCCCATGAGCTGTGGAAGGTCCCACAGGGTCCTCGTAGCAGCACCACAGCCCCCTCACGCCCCCCACCTGGCCTCACCAACACCAAGCCTTCCTCAACCTGGGGGGGCAATTCACTTGGTCTTGCCCAAGGCTGGAGCAGCTCCTACACCACAGGTAGTCAAAGAGTGAGGGAGCCGGAATCATCCTCACCGTGTTGTTTGTAACAGACTATGTGTGGGTGAACTGTCGCTAACTGCCTCATCCGCAGCAGGTACCACATGGAGCACTGACAGCTCCTCCAGGACCAGTAGCTGGCTGGTTCTGAGGAACCTTACTCCACAGGTACATTTTTAATCAGCTGATCTCTCCTTCTTGAGGCTCTGCAGCAGTCTGTTGACAGCTCACGTCCCTCTGTGACCTCACTCTGTTGGTTTGTGTCCCAGATCGATGGTTCAACTCTGCGTACGCTGTGCATGCAGCATGGCCCCCTTATCACATTCCACCTCAACCTGACCCAGGGCAACGCTGTGGTGCGCTACAGCTCCAAGGATGAAGCTGCCAAGGCTCAGAAGTCCCTGCACATGCAAGTCTCCTCGTTAATTCATTCCACGTGGTTTGCGCTCAGTTTTCCGTCAGTAATCATCAGTGCGTGTCCTCTCCTTTCTCCCAGGTGTGTGCTGGGGAACACGACCATTCTGGCAGAGTTTGCAGGAGAAGAGGAAGTGAATCGCTTCTTTGCACAGGGCCAGTCGCTGGGAGGAACAACCAGCTGGCAGGCCACTCCAGGCTCCAATCAGACCAGGATGGGTGGCACCGGGTCTGGAGCCTCTCACCCCATCGGCCACACCCCCCACTGGAACAACAACAACAACAGCGGCGGCAGCAGCAGCAGTAGCAGCGGCTTGGGAGCCAGCGGTCCAAAGACAGGTGGGGAGCTGCTCTGGGGCGGAGTGCAGCAGTATTCCAGCCTGTGGGGTCCCCCTAGTGGAGAGGAGGGCCGAGTCATGGGGAGTCCCACCCCGATCAACACGCTGCTGCCTGGGGACCTGCTGAGTGGGGAGTCCATGTAGACGCAGGAGCGCAGGCTGAACAAACACTGACAGGAGCAAAAACCTTTGCAAATCAATGTGCAGATAATCAGTGTGGGTGTCACAGTGAAGGAAGAGACGAGAGGAGGACGAGGCAACATCCTCACTGCTCACCCTCGTCCGCCTCCTCGACTCCTCTTGTTTTTAAAAGACATTTCAATTGCAGTTCTTGAATCTCAGCAAGAGATTTGTCAGTGTTCAGCTTTTACTTTTAGACACAGGAAGATGTCTTTCATTCGAGAGAGAGAGAGAAAAAGAAAAAAAAAAGGAGAAAACTTTTTCCAGAAGTGAACTTGCTGAGTGAAACCTCTACATGTACTGACACAACGACGAGCTGCCATCTGTAACAGTGCGTGCTCCCTCTCCTCAGAGACCCACGAAAAGGCATCATTCCCAAAGTCAACCCCGTCAATCAGAGTGGGTGTAGAAGCTGTTCCAGACTCAACGTTTGTTTCTCTCAGCACTAATATTAGCCTTAAACTCTCTCCCGCCCTGCTCTCCTCACTCACTCTGTATTCGGTGAAGAAGCATACGGACACTTGCACACCCTTATTTCTGAGCCAGTGAAACTTGAGTGGCGAGTACATGCTGCTGCGGCTTCAACAGAAGCGCCCACAGCTCACATCTACAGTGCATTTTTTTGCAAGCAGACTGAGTTCCCCACACAACGCTCAAAGGGAATGATGCAACTCTGTTCGCCTTGTTCAAGCCATTTATTTATGTAGTGTTTTTTTTTTTTTTTTTTCCTCCTCAAACCATTGCAAACAAAGTTAAGTAATGGTTGTTGTGTCTGTCAATCTTACCCGGTGAGGGGGGGGGAGTTGGGGTCGTCGCATGTCACAGTCACGACGTGATGGACAACAAAATGAACCACTGCTATTACTAAGGAACTGTTAGACAAACACTGCAATGCACCTCAACTCATGCGGGCCACTCGCGGTTTGCTCTCAGACCTTCTCACTGCTGTTGTGCAAAACCTCAAGTCAGAAATGTTTCCCGCCGCTTTGCAGTCTGTGGCCCCTCCCCTCTCCACTCTCCTAAAAAAAAAAAAGAAAAAAAAAACAGCATTTCAAGTGACGTGCAATATAAGACTCTTACCGTCCAAGCACCCGACCATGACCTCTCACCGTGAGAGGAGGAATGATTGACCGACAGACTCTCCTCTGCCCCACTCCCCCATTTGGAAAACTGCCACTAATACCCTTCTCACACACACACACACACACACACCTCAAGAGTGTGTGAACTCAGGAGAGTATAGCAAGCTGGTCTTCAACCATCTTCTGTCCAAAAAACGAGGACGTTCACACGAAGCACTTCTTCAGCCAGCCTACTCTCCACACTTATGCCAGTGACGAGTTTTTGCTTCTTTTTTTGTTGTTGTTTGTTTGTTTTGTGTGGGAGGGAGTGGATTGGTAGGTGTGTGCGTGTGCGTGTGCGTGTGCGCGTGCGTGCTTGGGGAGGAGGCATCATACCAAAATAAGAGGAGCCTGTTTTCTTTTTACCCAGAAGACCAGATGTATTTTTGTTTCCCCCTTTTACTTCAATTTGACATTTGTGGAAAAGTACGAAGCAACATGAATGATGTGAGTAGGTGGTTGATCATAGCACTTAGCGAGCACGTCGCAGCTCATTTTACTCGCCATGCCAACGACTAGAAGAAAGGAGAAGCAACACCGGCAAATTGAAACAGAAAAAAAAAAAAATAACTGCTTAGTGGCTTCTCTCTGTACTTACTTTTTAACTTATGGATGTGAACTTTTTTTTTTTTCCCCTCCATCCTTCTCTCCTGTCCGTGGGACCTGGAAGGATGAGACTTATGGTAGCAAAGTGAAGGGAAACGCAAGGAAAGAAGGAACTCAGCAGATGAATGCGGCGGCAGGGGGAGACGGTCATCGTCTGATCAGAGTGAATATCACTGTTACATGTGAAGGGCCGGCCATGTTTTCTGTTCTCCTGGGTCCAGCAGGGAGGATCTCCATCTCTGTCGTCCTTTTCATGTTTCTGTTGGAGGCCCTGCCAACCTGTGTGATACGTGTGGCCACCGAGTGCCTGCCTGCTGCCGAGCGCAGTCCTCTGCAGCAGACCCAACCCCCACCTATCCCCACCCCCAACCCCCCGCTCGCTGCCTCCCTGCGGATGCTTACAGACTGACTTCCCTCCCTCTTCCTCCCACGGGCCTCCAGGCCGACAGCAGCTCCTTCTCACCTGGCCCACATGTCAGAAATTTACTACTACTGCTGCACCAGAGTCGGTCCTCAGCAACCTCCACCACCCCCCCCTCCCCCCCCTCCCCTCCCCTGGATCACTTTAGAGAGATGGAGGCATTTCAATGTGTGTGTGTGTGTGCATTTTTATTTTATGACCTTTGCTGTAGCTGTTGTCATTGATGATAGTTGATTGTTTGCTGATAATGGCTTTCAAACCGTGGTCTTTATGCAGTGTTCAGCTCTTCTCCCGCCCCTCGCGCTGTAGATCAGAGGTTCAACCTCAGCTGTGATTGGCGAAGGCAC
>CAAKHB010003844.1:8698-22867 GCA_901007665.1 Aeoliscus strigatus
GGGGGGGGGGGGGGTGCATCAGCAGCGCCCGCAGAAAGCTCTCGTTGGAAGTTATGATAAAATTTGAAGAATTTGAAGAGTTTATTATTATTATTATTGTGGAGAGAAGCGTTATCACCACGGACCTGCCGACCTGTCCAGACGGCGTGTCACTGTTCAACCTGGCTGCTTATGTTTTTTGTTCATGTGAATTGAGCTGCCTGCTATTGTTGTTACTGTAAGGAAACAAATGACGGCTATCGTTTCAACTGAAAGTGAAAAAGAATAGAAAATGGAAACAAATAATACAGAACAGTTGAACTCTTCAATTGTTGGTGTGGGTCATTAGAGAAGGGTGATTAATTAAATCAACCTGTCTCCTCCCACTAGGTGGGATCTGTTCCAGCCCGGCATCACATCTCTCTATTTGTCATTTAGCTGCCTCTTTTGTTCAAAAGTGTCTTACAATGGTACATCCTACAGCCTGCTGGCTGCAGAGGACACACATTTATATCCTTTTATTCACTGTCGCCTCAGCTCAAAGCCTCCTGCATACATATACATTAATCAATATTAACTGTATCTCTTCTGGGCACATACACTATTGAGGAAGAATACCATAATCAAACCCACTGTATAACAACAACAGCAACAGCAACAACTATTATTATTATCATCATCACTGTTATTATTACTACTACTGCTGGTAGTAGTAGTAGCAGTATTAGTAGTAGTACAAAAACTACAACCTTACTATAAATGCAACTATGCAGTTACAATATATAAATATGAATTTGCTGTTTTATATAAATGACATACAGTATGCTCAGACCTCTGACGTGTGTGGGGTGTCATTGCCTGAGGGTCTCTGCTGACAAGATGTTCGCCCTCTAGCCAAAAGTTTGCAAGGGAAAATGCAGTTGTAATGAGATTAGGGACAAGGAAGTCGAAAGTGACACTAAGCATAGTTGAGGAAATGTGTTGGATGATGACTAAGCAAACATTGGGAACATAAGTCATTGTGGGTTTGTGACCTCTGCAGCCACAAACATACGTACAACCTCAGTCATCAGGGCGTACTCGCAGTCCAGTTACACAGATCACTTCAGCCTCATATCATGTTCACCCTCTTGTGTATTTGTGCTATTTTGGCAGATATGGAAGTGCGTTGCTGTTGGCTATCTGTGTCATCTCTTGCTGAGTTGAAGTGGCTGTCGGAGGATCCGTAGCACCTATGTGGAGAGGCCTCCTGCTGAGTGTGGCTGTGAGTCTCCTCCTGAACACCTTGCACAGGAACACGTAGATAAGTGGGTCCAGACACACGTTGGTGGCCGACAGCCAGAGGGTGGTCACCTTGGCAATGTAGAGAGCATTCTGAGCCTGGCAGTGACTCACTGTCCTGCGGGTTTGAGTCAGAGTGTAGGGTACACGGGCAAAGTGGAAGGGAGCGAAGCAGATAAAAAACACCCCCACCACCACAAAGACCTTTGACGTGGTTCTGCGACTGGCAGCCTGAGAGCTGCTTCTGGACACTTTGTAGGACTGATAAACCTTCTTGCTGATGAACATGTAGCAGAACACCATCAAGGCCAGCGTACCCCAGAAAATCACCTGAAAGACACAGTATATTCAATACTTGATAAAATATCAAGTTCACATCCATAAAAAATCACTTGCCTTCAGATTAAGAAGACAATTTATGAACAGCACATTTGTTAAAAAGGGACGATGTGCGTGGGGACTCATTGGTCGTGTCTCGTAGTATGAGTCACTGCAGATGATGCACTTGTACGTGATATTTGCATATGGAATACTGTTGAGCTCTTTGCCTGGGATGAAGCCTCCTTACAAAGAAGCTATCCCTGGATCTCTGAACGATCTCATGCTTTGTACAATAGGGATGGACACCCAAAACTTTGATCTCACTCACAAAATGAAACCAAATAAACAAAATGCTTTAAATCAACAGCTACCTGACAGAGGTAGTTGAATCCTTCATGCCAGATCAGTCCGGCTTTACTCTTGATTGAAGTACACTTCAGTCTTTCTCCAGAGACCACAGGTGGAGGGGTCTTGTTGCTGAGGATGATATTGGGTAGTGCTAGAGCTAACATGATCACCCACACAGCCACACTCAGCGTTTGACCAACACGAACCCTCTGCAGGGCCCCCTTCCCAAAGGGTCGCACTATCTTCAAGTACCGGTCCAGACTTATGAGGCCCAGCAAGAGGATGCTGATGTACATGGTGATGTAGAAGAGTACTGCAGAGTAGCGGCAGTGGAAGACTCGTAGCTGCCAGGAACCCACACCAGCATCACTTAGAATTCTCAGAGGGATGGTCAGGGTCATCAGCAAATCTGCCACCACCTGTTGTCAAAGGATCGCACACAGGTTCCACTTTGGTTGTGTTGTTTTGCCCTGGTAATAGCATGACTCAAGCACAATCCTCACCACATTTTTGAGAAACACTACAAAGGTTGAGGTGCTGGGGATGCTGAAGAAGATCCACGCAGCCAGAGAATTCAGCACCAAGGCAGCTACAAAGAGGATGCTGTAGAGAAAGGGGAGGACCAGTGATGTCACGCTGGTATCCAGGACACACCTGACGGAGGTGTTGGACAGGGAGGTGTTCATCCTGGAATCTTCAGTCTTCAAAACTGATTTATTTGAATATTTGGAGAAACAGGAACAGTCATAAATGTTCAGAAGCAACCACAGTTTGACAAATCCACTGCTTGCTTGTGTCACACCTAAAGGAAATGTCTCCACACTTTAGACTGTGTTATATTAGCCTCCTCTGAGCATCCTACGGTAGGAATGAGCAGTATGAGCAGTCTCCGAGCGCTCTATCTACGAGCCAAATGGAGCGTACATGGGGCTCAGTGCACATGTTCACCATCTTTGTTTTTAAATTCATTGAGTGTGAAGTAAATAATCTATCCCATTCATTAAATCCACAAAGAACCATTAACTGCTCTTATACACAGTTCATTGTTACATTACTGTCACATATTTTCAGGTTGTAAGAGAAGAAGTGAACAGTGATGATGTCTCTGCTACCGTATTGACAGACAATGCGCTTCTGTTCCGGGGTTAGAGCTACTTTCTACTACATTTCTACCTATAAGTCTCAGTGAGTCTTACCTTACTGTGTCCTTGACAGCTGTACAGTGTGAAGAAGAGAGGACGGAGGAGTTGAAATACCGTTTGCAGAAGTTATTACAGAAAAGGGAAGACGCTGAACAAGCCAGAGGAAATAAATGAAATGGAAAGTAGCAAAAATGGTCTGTGTTAGTTGAGTTTTTCTGTTAAATAAAAAAATACTACTCCTGACGTGGGGGAGGTTTCTGCCTCTTTGTCTTCGACTCTCTCTCTACAATGTGTGTGTGTGTGTCTCGTCACAATCCCAGTGCCAGTGTTCCTGGGTGAAATACCCTTTCCTTCCTTGCTTCCTGTTCCAATTGTCTCCTCAGAGGCTGTTATCCTCCGTGCCAGTTCCCCCCTCGCCACTGCTTGTGTCACTCTTCAGTGGTGGTTTACAGAGAAAACACCTCCACATCTCCTCTATTTTCTTTTAGAATCTGTTTCTGAGTGTAATGTACTGTATTTGTCCCAGACACTTCTCATATAGGCACACAGTACAGTTTCCATACATGCAAAATTAGCTCATTTGCAATCAGCATTCCTAACTGGGGAGCCTTCTTCTCTTATGTGTGAAGAGAAGATAAGAGGTGTGTGACTCCCAGGATAACTGTCCGTCCAAAGACATCAGTGACAGATTCTCTTCCAACTGATCGACGCTTAAACCAAGAAGACGGAGAGAAATTATCTACTTCAGAGTAGCACTGAATACAAATGAGTGAGATATCAGAATAAACGTTTCCTAAGAATAATGATCCTGTGAAGTGTTTTGAACTTTGACTGAACACAAATGCAGCATCCTTCATCCCATACATCATCTGTATTCATCTGTCCATGGCCGTTGCACCCACTGGTACTGGGCCAAACTAGCCTATGCAGGATTTAATAAAAGAAGGAGACTGCCTTGCTGGTCTTATTCATTACCAGAAGCATGTTTACTTCAATACATGTAAAGTACCATCGGTTACAAAGTTATTATTATAAGGTCTTTTTACGTGGGGTGGGACTGTTAATCAGCAGTACAAGGCGTTTTCCTACAGACCAGCAGTTCCACACAAAGGACCAGAATCAGAGGTCAAAGGAAGTGATGGGGTGAACTGGGTGAACCAGTGACTCAGTCTACGTAGCTGTGAAACTGACACGGTCCAAATGGTGACATCTGCTGGACAGTTTTGAAATCGTTTTTCTAAGACAGGATTTAGGTCAGTTGTCTTTTCTCTGCTGTCCTGTTTTATTCCGTTTCGTCCGGGCAGACGGTCACTGTCCTGTAAAATGATAGAAACCTTCGTGTCAGATGTTCTACAGTGCGCATGTGCAAAAGGACGGCGTCTGCGCCGGAACACAGTCGTTTCGCGCATGCGCATGTTCTGGCGCCTGCGCAGAAGGACCGTGGTCCAGCGGTTTGGGACCAGGCAGGAGTCCTTTCCTGCGGAGTCCTGCTGAGCTGAACGCGTCTTCAAGAATCCCTGAGGGAGGTTCCTGCCACAGACACGATGGGGATCGAGGATGAGACTGACCGGACGCTGTTCATCAGGAACCTTGACGGTCGAGTGACAGAGGAGCTTCTGTTCGAACTCTTCCTGCAGGTGCTGCCATGGACGCTGCGTTAGCTTGGCAGTTAGCAGTTTGATAACAAGTCACAGTCTAGAATATATATTGTAAAGCCACTTACAGAAACACACCATGGAAGAGATGTTCACCTCCTTCTGTGAGGTTTGGTGGCATTTATTTCCCATTCCTGTGGGATTCTGAAGTCAAGTCCTGATCATTGTTAGCATGCTACATAGCAGCTGATGCTAACCCCTGAGTCCAGTTACTGTTGTTTTTGTTGTTGTTGTTGCTGCTGCAGGCTGGACCTCTCATCAAAACCAAGATCCCAAAGGACGCGGAGGGCAAACCGAAGACGTTCGGTTTCGCCGTGTTCAAACACGAGGTGTCGGTGCCGTACGCCATGCAGCTGCTGGACGGGACGTCTCTCTTCGGCAGACCGATCCACGTCCAGTTTAGATCGGGTCAGAACCTGAACACTTTAATCATATGTGGCAGTTGTTTTTATGTAAAGTGTCTCAGATTGACCAAGAAAGTTCGGTTTGTTTCTCTTACCGGTTCAGGTAGCATTCATGGAAGCAGCCCAGGGAATTCGCACAGTTCAAGTCCCCATAATACCCATGGCCAGAGGTAAGCGCAGTCTGCAGAATCTGGGTAACACAGCAGCATTACAACCACTGGCTGAATGTCTCAGCCTCACTCCACCAGTGTAGAATAGACCAGTGTCGGATGTTTGTGTCCCTAGATGAACATGTTTGAAGAACGCAAAGGTTATGAGTGAACGGAATGATCAGAACTTACTCTGATAGTCTACAACCTTCTGTAGGAACATAATCACTGCAACAATGTGGTTGTCTGAAACATCTATGGTTTACTGACACCAAGTGGTTGCTTTAAGGCACAGACACACAATAACTCATCAGGGCCCTCAGGTGGCAGAATCCTTGACTTGCTGACAGGTGGTGACCCATTTTGTATTCTGTTTTTGCTGCATGTGTTTTGTGAACGTGTTAAATGATGAACACGCTGACACATCATTCCGTTGGACATTGGCATGGAATTGTGTGTTGTGTGTTTTCTTGGCAGTGGGATGGATCAGTTGTGATATACTAGTCCTGTTACCTGTTCTGGTTCCATTCTCACAGGACCCCAGCCCACTTCAGTTCTCCAACCCAGATGCACCCCAGACACTTTGCATCCCCTGATAATCTGCAGAAGCATGTCATGGTAAATTCTTTTGAAATGCAAACATCTATGTATTTAGTCATAATAATACATGTATTTCTTATTATTTAGTGTTTAACCTGGTGAACTTGAGTTTTCAGTGAGTTAAAAGGGTTCTGATTATTGTAATCGTAGGATCATTGTAATCTTAGGTGTGCACGTGCATGGACAGGTCATTGAAGTTGTTGCCTACCTTTCCATGGATTGTTCAGATTGCTTTTCATCCATTGGTAGATGAACATGATGTGGCAGGTCCACATGCAGCAGCTCGATCTCCTGAATGACGGCTTTCCGAAATCTCAGCAGAGGCAGATGTCTGGACATCCCGGGGGCCGTGACTCGTGGCAACACGACAACGCCCCCTACAGGCGTTACCCGTCCCAGATGAACCGAAGTCAGCGCTACGCGGATGACCCCGGCTATCATCAGCACCACGGTCACAGCAGGAACACCAGTTCCCATCCAAACGCCAGGAGCAACCGTCACTATGACGGCAGTGGCAGCAGCAGACATCACGATGACTGGGGCAGCAAACCTGGCTACCAAGATAGTCGATGGAGACGGTACTGATGACGCAGAGAATTTCTGGAAGGAATCAACACTTTTTTCCCCCAAATGTGGACATTTGACAAAAAAAGACGTGATTGTGTTGCCCATGTA
The DNA here is from genome assembly GCA_901007665.1 of Aeoliscus strigatus. Classification (NCBI taxonomy): domain Eukaryota; kingdom Metazoa; phylum Chordata; class Actinopteri; order Syngnathiformes; family Centriscidae; genus Aeoliscus; species Aeoliscus strigatus. The sequence goes on from CAAKHB010003844.1 coordinate 15,253, forward strand.
TCCTCTCAGGTCGATGGCACAGCCTCAGAATGCTGGCGTAGATTTTTAAGGTGTTTTTAAATTTGTACAAATTGATGTGAGTTCTTCTCACACATTTGAGATGTCAACTGACTTTGTCATTTTAGACAGACAAAAAACTTGTATTTAAAAAACCCACCGTGGCCAGTTTTATGTTATGCAAGTAGTATTCCAATGGTGCTCCCTGAGTTTTAGATTTGTCAGGTATTTTTCACAAAAAAGGACGATGTTCAGGAAACCAGTTCACCAGCGCCCACTTTTTCTGCCACAGGGCACCATCCTTTTCTTACCCTCAGCTCAGTTCTGGCCTTGTTCTTTCTAAGAGGTGAATTGATTTGACTTTTTTTATCCTTGGTCTGTAAGCCTCCGAATGTTTTAAAATGACAACCATAAAGCTCCTTTAATGGGACCCCTCGTCTCTTTCCTGTGGTTCAGATGTCTGTGTTGGTTGTTCAGAAGCCATCCGCAGCACCTTGTGTGTATTAATAGTGAACTAAGTGAGCTATTGTATGTTGATGCTTCATGCGCTAACGCCTGCACACTCGGCCTTATCTGCTCCTATAAATGGCCCGTGTGTAACTAATATGCTTGTGCTGCGGGTTACCAAGTAATCTACAGGTGGCGCCGCGCATATCCGTTCATTGAACCAATTAAGATGGTAAATATAACTCCTCATGTCGGCTCCCGCATTTCATGTTCTATTTCAGACTGCTCATGCCATTCAGGTGTTTTCTGTTTAACATGTCACAACCTCTTCAGTCACACACCCTGACACATTTCTAGCCTGTTGCACAAAAACGTGTCCTGGACTCATCGGCGTTTGACACCCCCGCATCTTGTGTTGGATCAGCCTTCCAGGAGGGGGCTCTGTCAGGGATTCGCACAACAAAGTGAGGATGAATCCCCTAATGTTGAGGTCATCATCTACTGAATCAGTGGCTGCCGCTGTGGGGACATCAACCCCACCTAAACCCCCCCGTACATCCTGATGCCCCCGAATCACTCTAACGTAGAGCATCCTGGTGTGAGTCCCCCCCGCCCCTCAACAGCTCCTTTAATTGGTTGATCTGACTGGCGTCTGCGGCCTCAAACAGCAGATTAGTGGCTGCTCGGTAGCCGTTGCGCGCGCACGCACACAGCCGTGGATCGTGCACTTCACAGAAGTTGCAACAAACGCGCCGGTTGATTTTTTATACACGTGACAACGGTGATCAGTAATCGGTCAGGAATGTTGAAAAAGAAACAAACGAACGACGTCGGCCGTTAATCACTGTCACGAGCCGGTTCGGGCCTTTGACTCGGTCCGATTCGTTCGTTCGTCTCCGCTTCGACAGCAAACACCCGATGTCAGCTGGTTGTATTTATCTGTTTGTAGCTACAAACGTAACAAAAAGTAAATCTCTTACATCTCATCGTACATCTGTGAAAGTGAAAAAAGAACCACGTCCTCCAATGGTATTTAATTTGTGATGAAATATAAAACCAAACAAACTAAACTGAGTCAGTTGAGTTGGTCTCCTTCACTAAACATTCCACTGCGACAGGCGCAGTTGGAGAAAATTTAATTCATATAATTAGGTTGAGATATGTAAATATATGTAAATAAATATATCTTTCTATCTGCAGCCTTCTATTGAATTGAATAATAAATTGCTATAATTTCTTATTATTATTCAGACAATTGCAGTATCAAAATAACAATAAATAGATCATTCCTGTAGTTTCATTTAAAACAAAGACTTGTCCACACTCGAAAATTTGAGGTTCGGTGACTTGTTCAGCAGATACAAATCCAGTGTGTTTCAACAAAATCAGTTTTACCTGCAGCCGATATCCAAGACCGATATTCGATGTATTCTGGAAACATGACATTTGTCTGTAAAAAAAAAGCACGAACAACCAAAAATAAAAGTAGAAAATATATTATTATTATTATTATTATTATTATTATTATTATTATTATTATTATTATTATTATTATTATTATTATTATTATTATTATCCTAGGTGTCCCTGCTGGGAGAGACAGAGCGAGAGAGAAAGAGAAAGAGAGAGAGAGAGAGAGGGAGAGAGGGAGAGAGAGAGAGAGAGAGAGAGAGAGAGAGAGAGAGAAGAGACGTGGTGTATATAGCAGCGCCCCTCAGCTCCATCAGGTCTTCAGTATCTCTGCGGCTCCAGTCGAAGGTTCTAGGTCTTCAGGGGAGAAGCAGTGTTAACAGACAGACAATGACTTGTTCCGGTGCGTGAGCTGCGGGTCCACAAAAGAAAAGTCCACATCCAACGGCGCGAAGGGAGACATGATGCAGTGTCAAGCCGAGCTGAGGCTCTCCTCCCCCGGCCAGCTCAAGGCGGCCCGGCGCCGCTACAAGACGTTCATGATCGACGAGATCCTCTCCAAGGAGGCGTGTGATTACTTCGAGAAGATCTCCCTCTACTCCGTGTGTCCGTCCCTCGTCGTCCGGCCGAAGCCTCTCCATTCCTGCTCAGGTAAGACTCTGATCATCAGGTGAAAGGACCAGTGACTCCAGCGAGGGGTGTGTGTGTGTGTTTGTGTGTGGGGGCATGAGGGCACGGTCTGTTTTACGCACTCGCTCAAGTTCATTTAGAGTATTTTTATAAACTTCAAAGGTCGATGTATACACCAGATGAATAGAAAGTGGGTGCTGTTCATTTACTTTAATCTGTGATAAAGTTCCATACAATATACATGAATTATTCCTCCGTATTTCGGCAATAATTTCAGGAAATGTTGATTGTTTTCCTTTGCCGGCTTTGTCACCTAAATGCAACCAAAAGGCAACAATGTCTAACTTACAATTTAACACTCTATTTACTATTATTATTATTATTATTATTGTTATTTAATTTTGGACTGTTCCATGTTGTGTTTCTGTTGAACTTCAGTAAAAGTGCATTGGGGTAAGAAGACACTAAGTCAATCAAAAAGAGAATCCATTATTGTTATTATTAGTAAAGACCTTTATCAGTTTGGATAATGACACCAAATGTCACCTGAAGATTAATGTAATCGTGGATTTTATACTGGATGAAACAATATTGATACAAAGACAAACAGAGAACACATCCTCATCTGTCACAGACTCAGGAAAGACATTTGAAAACAGATTAGTTGTAAGATGATCAACAGACAGACAGACAGACAGAAAGACAGACAGATAGATAGATAGATACAGACGGACAGACAGATAGACAGACAGACAGACAGACAGACAGACAGACAGACAGACAGACATACAGATAGATAGATGGATGGACGGACAAACGGACAGACGGACGGACGGACGGACAGACAGATAGATAGACAGACAGATGGATAGACAGATGGATGGATGGACACACCGATAAACTGACGGACGGACGGATGGATGGACAGATAGATAGACGGATGGATGGATGGACAAACTGACGGACAGACGGACGGACGAACGGGCAGACAGGGAGAAAGGTGTATTGCTGTCGGTGATGACGGTGTCATGACAAAACATCTGATATGATGTTTGCCCCCCCCCCCCAGTGAACTGCTCCAAAGTCTGAAATAATTCTCAGTGCAGTGTGATGATGACAGCGGTGAGGGATAAAAATAGAGGAAGTGACTTCCTCATCTAACTGCTATGGATCGGTGCTGTGGGGGGGCACTACGACGGGGCTTTGGTCCCCCGCTGCTCCAGTGGATAGTGTAACCCGCCCTGCATATCAGAACACTGTGTATTTGTAGCTGCGGGGGTGTGAGACACACAATATACCCCAACATCAACTGCCTTCAGGGCTGGATATAGAAGGCTTACAGCTGGGGGCCAAAGAGCCCCCACCCACGGCCCCTGAGCAGTGAAAGTTAATTCCACTGAAACAAGGGGTGAGGGGTGGTGGTTGTGTGTGTGTGTGTGTGGGGGGGGGTCATAACCTCCTGCAGCCAGTGGCGGAGCGAGGTGGAGAGAAGGAGCTGATAACCAATCAGTGACAGATCTGATCACTGACTGGTCACATGATCGCTGCATGTGCACCATCACCGTCACTGACGTCATCAGAACACCCCGCAGACAGGCATCAGCCCACCCGTGTGTTCCTGTCGGTTACGGGGCATCCCGAGCTCCGTCACACACCTCTGAAGAGTCTCCAACCCCAGTCAGAGTCTCAGCTTGAAAAGGTTCAATTTCACCGCGGCGTCACTCAGACACGCAGGGCGGCTGGCCCAAGATGACCTTTGACCCCGGACTGTTTCAGCCGATGAATGGAATCGGAGAACATCCTTTGACTGCCCATGACCTGGTCGTGAACTCCGTGATCCGTCCTGAAGGTGAAGGAAGAAGAAGAAAGCATCGGCAGGCGAGGAGATGATGCGCTGACGTAACTCGTGTGGTGACAGTTCTCTTCCCCAGCAAAAATCAGAAAGTCAGAAAGAGTCTGACGTAGAGGACAAACTGTCAGTAAATGCTTGACTTCCTCCTCATCTATTCTTAGCAGCGGTCTTGTGCAACGCTCACCGGTCTCTCTGCATTCCGACCGGTTATCAAACATATCAGGGAACGTTTGCTGCTGCTCAAACACTCTGTTTGGAGACTACGTGTCAGATGGGAGCATGGAGGGGAGTCACCACAGAGACACTTCCATGTTTGACACCTCACGTACATAGCGACCTGGGGGGCAGCGATCAGACGCCTCTGTCAGGGTCAGCAGTCAACATCCGGGTCCGATGGAAGACGAGTCCGACCTCCACCCAGAGACGTGTTCCAACAGAGACGGTTCATTTCGGAGGATTAGTGATGACCTCAGTACCTTATAGTGATGTCATGTCCAGCCCAAGGCAGTGTGTGTGTGTGTGTGTGTGTGTGTGTGTGTGTGTGTGTGTGTGTGTGTGTGTCTAGATGTGTGCGCCTTCCTCTGTCCATGTTTGTTCTCTCGTTACATCTCATTATGGTCACATTTCTCTTTGTTTTACAACTTCCACTACTGCAGAAATTCACCGACACCAACACCCACCGACTTCATCGCACCCCCCCAGCTCCTTCTCTCTCCTCCTCCTCCCCATCACCTCCTGCAGCTTTCCTTCCGTTCCTCTCCCCTCTTCTCTCCTCTTCTCTACTCCTGCTCTCTCCTCCTCTCCCCTCTTCTCTCCTCCTCTGTCCTCTCTCCCTCCTCCTCTCTCCTCCTCTGTCCCCCTCCTCTCTCCTCCTCCTCCTCCCCATCACCTCCTGCAGCTTTCCTTCCGTTCCTCTCTCCTCGTCCTCTGTCCTCCTCCTCCTCTCCCCATCACCTCCTCCAGGTCTCCTTCCATTCCTCCACACCATCTACTTGTGTTTTATGCGGCATCCTGTGCTGATGAACCCACCTGTGTGTTTGTCTCCTCAGAGAGAGGTGAACGTTTATGATTCAGACGTCCTGTCTCCATCTGTGTGTGTGTGTGTGCGTGTGTGTGTCCTACACAGGGAAACCACTTCATGTTTAACAGCCTGTGAAAAATAATCACTGATGTGCGTGGGTTCAGAGGAGCGGTGTCAAACACAGTCTGCGTCATTGGGGTCGCAGCCTCATACATGGGGGTCAAAAGAAAACACTCACTGAAAAAACAGGGCAATTAAAAATGAACCACATTTGCTGTGACAACCACAGTCACAGCAATTCCAGCCGGTCGATACCGGCACCACGATGAGAACTGAGGCTCCACTGACCGCTGACCAGCCCAGTAATTCACTGACCCCCCCAACTGACGCACTGTCTCTGTCCTCCAGGCTCCTCGTCACTACGTGCCTACCCGCTGCTGTCCGTCATCACGCGGCAGCCTCCCAACATCCCACCCCACCTCTCCCAGCCGTCGTCTCCGGGCGGGGTCCCTCCCCACCTGCCCCACCTGCCGTTGCTCTCCCCGCAGCACCTCCAAGGCTCGGAGCCTTCACCCAGCCAGACGCCCCTCAGCATCAGCAGCGAGTCGGACACGGAACGCAGCACCCCTCGCCTGAAGAAGCCCCGCCGCAGCCGCACCATCTTCACCGAGCTCCAGCTGATGGGTTTGGAGAAGAAGTTCCAGAGGCAGAAGTATCTGTCTACCCCCGACAGGTGAGTGGACGCCATGCGACAGGTGCAACGTCTGAACGTTGCAGCCGCTGACGTGAGAATCAACTACAAACCCCAATGTCTTCATCCCGATCATACTGGTGTTCCTCATCGTGACATTTCCTTAACCTGCATTCTTGGCACAGGGTGCAGGTATGGCACACACACACACACACACACACACACACACACACACACACACACACACACACACACACACACACACACACACACACACACACACACACACACACACACACACACACACGCACATTCACACACATTCACAAAGCTGCAAATGTAATAAGCAAGCAGTGGTTAACCAAACATCATCATGTGTTGAACGTGTCATATAATTTGAATTAGTGGGAGCCAGAGCTTCTATATATACAGTGTGTGTGTGTGTATGTATGTATATACTGTATGTATATATATGCATGTAGCTTTCTACAAAAGTCTGAGGTAACATGTTCAAATCTGTCTTAAATCATCTAGTATTGCTGGTGAGTCTGTGGACTTGACATAAGGTCAGAATAAATCCATATTTTTTTAATGCTGCCGTGGTAAATAGTTTATCAGTGGTTGGTTCAGGCAGCTTGATTCAGATTTCACACATTAATAAACAGGCCTAAAACTGCTCCATCACACATCTTTGTAGAAAGATATAAGCATTTTTGGAAGAAAATAGATCATCAGTGGCTCCATTCACACAGCATCAGCGGGGAAAACACCCACGATGTGTTATGAACTATCACGTCTCGCCTGCAGCCGTTGGATCTGTGCCACACATCATCTTAAAGTAGAGAGCCAGAGGCAGAGCACAACCCGGTAATCAAAACCAACTACTGGTGCACATGGCTGTGCCAAAATACTGTGTCCTGTCAAATACGACGTTCTGACACTGTTGAAAATTAATTAAATACCAGTTGGTGCAAAAACATCATCAGAGAAAATCCTCTGTCAAAGATGGGACCACATCAAAGGTGTGGTTTCTGAAGTTCCAAAAATAAATCGTTCTTTCTTCTTTTGGCTCCTCTGTCGCCTTGAAATGAGACAAAGACCATTTACATCGGAGAGTATTTGCTGTAATGAGGCCAGGTATGATCATAACGGTCGTCACTCATCACATGGTCTCCAGACCCTCACCTGAACAAAATGAGGGTCTGGTGCTGGTCGAAGTGATACGTTTCTCTCCCCTACCAACAAACCATTAATGACGACAAAACCAAGCGAGGTGCTTTTGTCTTCTGGAGTTAGTTTTTCTTACCTCCAGTTGTCTGTTATAAATGGGCATGATAGCAACGTTTCATAGACAGCTTGATTGATTCACACACACACACACACACACACACACACACACACACACACACACACACACACACACACACACACACACACACACACACACACACACACACACACACACATACACACACACACACACACAAGAAGGTACATGCAGGAAGCCCTGCAGTAAATCTCTCTGTCATATATTCAAACTCACCCAGCTCATGAGCAGCAGACATGC